>VKON01003690.1:0-19547 GCA_009741485.1 Malurus cyaneus samueli
GGACCTCTCAAAAGTCGCCCTCACTTCCCGGACCTCTCAAAAGCTTCCTGGAGCTTCCCAAAGCTTTCCTGAGCTTCCAAAGTTCCTAAAGTGGTTCCAGAGCTTCCCAAAACTTCCAAGTCTCAAAAGCTTCCCAGAACTTCCTGGAGCTTTCCCGGAGCTTTCCAAAGCTTAAAAAAACTTGCCAGAGCTCCCCAAAACTTCCCGGAGCTCTCAAAAGATTCCCAGAGCTTCCCAAAACTTTCCAGAGCTTCTCGGAGCTTTCCCGGAGCTTTCCAAAGTTTCAAAAACTTTCCCAAAGGTTCCCAAAAGCTTCCTGGAGCTTCCCAAAGCTTTTCAGAGCTCTCAAAAAGCTTCCCCGAGCTTCCAAAAGCTCCCCGAACTTCACCAAACTTCCCAAAGCTTTCCAAAAGCTTCCAAAAACGTCCCAGAGTTTCCCAGAGCTTCAAAAAGCTTCCCCAAAGCTTTGCTCCAAAAGCTTCCCTAACTCCCTACTTCCCAAAACACCCCCGAGCTGTTTCAAAACTTCCCGGGGCCAGGTGTGGGATGGGGCTCTGGGGTCAGGGCTCGCCCCCACAGCCGTGGGGTGAAGGCAGAGGGGTGGGGATGCCCTTCAGCCTCATTCTCCTCCTCATCTTCCTCATCCTCCTTCTCAGCTTTCTCCTCTTTCACTCATTCCGCCTCCTCGTTCTTCCTCCTCCTCTTCTTCCTCCTCATCTTCTTCTTCTCCTTCCTTGTCCTCTTCCTCATCCTCTCCATACCTTTTCTCTTATCTTCCTCTTCTCTCCTCCGTCCTCTGCCTGTCCGGAATCTCCTCCTCTTTGCTCCTGCTCATCCTCTCTTTCTATCCTTCTCCTCTCTTGCTCATCATCTCTGGCCTCGCTCCCCCCCTCACCCATCTCCTCCTCAGATCCCCATATCTCACTGGGGGAACTGGCCGTGACACTGTACGCGGCGCGACTTCGGCCACAAAATTTCCCTGTGTTGGGCAGAGCTGGTGGAGGGGCTCCCCAAAATGTCCCCGTGTTGGGGACCCCAGGGCTGTCCCTGTCATGGGAGAAAGGATGGGACTGGTGTGGGCTGGGGGTGCCCGGGGGGATGGGTGTCCAGGGGACGGGGATGCTCCGGACAGTGGGTGCACTGGACAGTGGGTGCTCTGGACAGTGGTTGCTCTGGACAGTGGGTGCTCCGGACAGTGGGTGCCCATCCTGATGGTCCCCGTCGTCCTCGTCCCTCTCGTCTCACCTCTGTCGCCTCCCCTCTCTGTCCATCAGTCCCCGCTCTCGTCAGTCAGTCGGTCCGTCCGTCCCCTGTCCGTCCGTCCCTCGCCGCTGTCCACTCGTTCCGGCCTGGCCCGAGCCAACTGGCCGCTGCGGCCTGAGCCGATTATGGCTCTGATAATAGCCCGGGGGATTACGGGGCTGGCCCTGATCCCTCTGCTCATCAAACAGCCCGCGGGGCTGGCCCGGGGCTAGCGAGGGCTGGTCCAGGGGCTAGCGAGGGGCTGGCCCGGGGCTAGAGCTGGTCCGGGCAGGAGCTGGCGGCAAGGGGCGTGGCTGAGGGTCCCGTGCTATAGGCTGCCGCTACGAGGGTTGGTCAGGCTACAGGCTGCGTGGAGTGGGTGGCAGCAGGGTCGTCGGCTAGGGGGGCTGGCCGGGCGAGGGGGGAGCCGCGGTGGTACTGGGTGTCATCGCTCAGTGTCCCCGCGATGTGAGCAGGGTTGCCGTGACCCCTCCTCGATTCCCGGGGGGTGAAGGGTGGAAATGGGTCTGGGGGGTGCAGTCTGGAGGGGTGGGGGGGAGGGGACAAGAGCGCTGTCATCCGCTGTCCAATACCGCATGTCACCTCCTGTCCATCGTCACCGGTGTGCGGATGGCGCTGTGACCAACCCCCACGCGTGGCAGTGTGAGGCGGGCAGCCTGGGGACGGGAACGGAGAGGGGGGCACCGGGACAGGGTGAACGGGAGAGGGTAGATCACGGGAGGGGGTGGCCGGAGGGGATGGCACGGGAAGGGGTGGCCCGGGGGATGGGGTGCACAGGAGAGGGTGGCATGGGAGGAGGTGGCACGGGAGGGGGTGACCCTGAGTACAGGGTGACCCTCAGGACAGAGTGACACTGAGGTCCCCCGGGGTCACTCACAAAGGCCGGGTGCGGCTGGAGGAAGGGGTGACACCAGGGACAGGGTGACACAGGGGATGGGGTGACACAGGGGACAGAGTGACCCTGAGCCCAGAGTGACCTGGATGTCCCCCGGGGTCGCTCACACAGGCCAGGTGCCGCTGGAGGAAAGGGGTGACCCAGGACAGGGTGACCCAGGGGATGGGGTGACCAAGGGGACACACTGACCCTGATGTCCCCGTTCGTCACTCACATAGGCCGGGTGCAGCTGGAGGGAGGGGTGACCCAGGTGACAGAGTGACCGGGACAGGGTGAGCCAGGGGACACACTGACTCTGATGTCCCTGGGGTCACTCACACAGGCTGGGTGTGGCTGGAGGAAGGGATGACCCAGGGGACAGGGTGACCCAGGGGATGGGGTGACCCAGGGGACAGACTGACCCTGATGTCCCTGTGGTCACTCACACAGGCCAGGTGTGGCTGGAGGATGGGGTGACCCAGGGGACAGACTGACCCTGATGTCCCGGTGGTCACTCACACAGGCCGGGTGCGGCTGGAGGAGGGCGCCTCGCTGCGCCTGGAGCTGCTGCGCCCCGAGGACCAGGGCTGGTACGAGTGCCGGGTGCTGTTCCTCGACCGCCACAGCAGCGACGCCGATTTCCGCAACGGCACCTGGATCCACCTGAGCGTCACCGGTACCGGCACGGGCCGAGTGACCAGGGACACGGGCGATGGGGCGGGGGGGACACGGGGAGGGGGACACCGGTACGGCACGGGCGATGTGCCGGGCACGGGAAGGGGCGGGAGGGGTACGGGGATGGGGACACTGGAGAGGGGCGTCACCGTACGGCATGGGCTGAGTGACCGGGGATACTGGGGAATGGGGCTGGAGCGGGGGACACCGGGACGGGTGGGGGGGGATACCGAGGGGACAGGGGAGGGGACACACGGAGGGGCAGGACACGGGAGAGAGTGGGTACACAGGAAGGAGGGACCGAGGAGGGAAGGGGATGGGGAGGGGACACAGGGAGTGGGACACCGGGAGAGGGGTGCCGGAGAGGGAGGGACATGGGGACAGAGGGGTCGCAGAGGAGGGGACACGGGAGTGGGGACACAGAGAGAGGGGCACGGGGAGGGGGACATGGAGGGTGTGGTGGCCCGAGGGGCAGGGCTCGGGCTGGCTCTGGATCCGAGCCAGGTCTGGGGGCTCGGTTTTTGTGGGTCTGGGGTCTCACTTTAATGGGTCTGGGGTCTCATTTAATGAGTCTGGGGTCTCATTCTCACATCCATCCCCCACGCCCCCCACGTTCCTGGAGACGCCCCCTGCCCTGGTGGAGGTGCGGGTCCGGTCAGCGCTGACCCTCACCTGCCGGGCCGCGGGCAACCCCCAGCCCGTGGTCACCTGGAGGAGGAGTGACCGGCCCGTCCAGAGCGGGGCGGCGTGCAGGTCAGGCCAGTGGTCACCTCTTGGTGGTGGTGACCTGCAGGGCTGGACAGCAGGTGGCACCTTGCTGCTGTCACCAACCTGCCCACAGGGCACGTCCCTGGCCCTTGGTCGCCATACCCTGACCTTTGGTGGCCACATCCCCTCGGTGACCATCCCTGTCCCTGGGTGGCCATACCCTGTCCCTTGGTGGCCATGCTCAGTCCCTTGGTGGCTGTCCGTTTTCCTTTGGTGGCCATTCCCATCCCTTGATGACCGTCCCCTGTCCCTTGGTGGCCACACCCCCTCCTTGGTGGCCATACCCCAACCTTGGTGACCACACTCATCCCTTGGTGGCCATACCCTGTCCCTGAGTGACCACGCCCTCCCTGGTGGCCACACCCTCTCCCTGCTGACCACACCCCCTCCCTGCTGACCGCGCCACACCACCGCCACCGCAGGTGACCAACGGGACGCTGACCATCGCCGCCGTGGGGCGCGCCAGCGCTGGCACCTACACTTGCCACGCGGCCAGCAAGGAGGGCACCGCCACCCACAGCACCCGCGTGCTGGTCCAGGGTAAGGCCAGATGGTGACACCGTGATATGGCATGGCTGGTTTTGTGTCCCTTGTCCCCAGACCTCACCGTCCCCTCCGTGCCACCCCCCACAGGGCCGCCCGTCATCGTGGTGCCACCGCAGAATGTCACCGTCAACGTGTCCCAAGATGCCTTCCTGGCGTGCCAGGCCGAGGCCTACCCGGGCAACCTCACCTACAGCTGGTTCCGGGGCGGCAGCAACGTGTTCCACCTCAGGTGGGGTGGGGACATGGGGACAGGGGGACAGGGACGGGGATGGGGATGGGGATGGGAACAGGGGGATGGGGACAGGGACAGGGTGGCAGCAACGTGTTCCACCTCAGGTGGCACGGGGACGGGGGGACAGGGAGACAGGGACAGGGATGGGGACAGGGATAGGGATGGGGATGGGGACAGGGACAGGGATGGGGACATCACCAGGACTGCTCTGCCCCACAAAGTGCCAGGGACAAATTTGTCACCCCAGGGTGTCACCCGAGGGTGACAGGGACAATCCCAACTGTGTCCCCTCCTGTCACAGCCATGTCCAGTCCTGTGTCCACGTCCTGGTGGACAGAAACCTCCTGTGGGGACAGGGATGGGGACATCACCAGGGCTGCTGTGCCCCTCAAAGTACCAGTGACAGTCTGGGGACAAATCTGTCACTCCAGGGTGACAGGGCCAGTCCCAACCATGTCCCCTCGTGTTACAGCCACCTGCAGTCCCGTGTCCGTGTCCTGGTGGACGGCAGCCTCCTGCTGCAGCGCGCCACTCCGGACGACGCCGGCCGTTACACGTGCACGCCCAGCAACGGACTGTGGGAGCCGCCTTCGGCCTCGGCCTTCATCACCGTGCTCTGTGAGACCCCTCCCCAAATCCCCCCGAGAGCGGGGGTCCCTTTTGGGGCGCCACGGAGGGGACCCCAGCCCCGTTTGTCCCCTCAGACCCGGCGGAGGTGACGGCCATGCTGCCCGAGACGCCGCTGCCCAAGGGCATGAGGGGCGTGATTCGCTGTCCGGCCAGGGCCAACCCACCCCTGCTGAGGGTCAGCTGGACCAAGGACGGGCGGCCGCTGGAGGTGGACAAGGTGAGGGTGCTGATGGCCCTGAATGTGATCCCAAATGTGATCCGCTGACCCTAAATCCATCTGCTGATCCTGAGAAATTACCCCAAATCCACCCGCTGATCCTGAGAAATGACATCAAATGTGACCTGCTGACACCAAATGTGACCTGCTGACCCCAAATCCGTGCGCTGACCCCAAATCCATGCGCTGACCCAGATAAATGACCCCAAATGTGACCCGCTCACCCCAAATCCACCCACTGACCCCAAATGTGACCCCCTGACCAATCCACCCACTGACCCCAAATGTGACCCGCTGACCCCAAATCCACCCACTGATCACGAGAAATGACCCCAAATCCATCCACTGACTCCGAGAAATGACCCCAAACGTGACCCACTGATCCCAAATGTGGCCCACTGACCCCAAAGCCATTCACTGACCCCAACAGATGACCCCAAATCCATGCGCTGACCCCGATAAATGGCCCCAAATGTGACCCGCTGACCCCAAATCCATCCGCTGACTCTGAGGAATTACCCCAAATCTGTCCTGCTGACCCCAAATGTGACTCGCTGACCCCAAATCCATCCCCTGCCCCCAAATCTGTCCTGCCGACCCCAAATGTGACTCGCTGACCCCAAATCTGTCCTGCTGACCCCAAATCCGTCCTGCTGACCCCAAACCTACCCACCAACCCCAAACCCTCCCGCTGACCCCCCAAACCCCATCCCCCGGCAGCTCCCCGGCTGGTCAGTGCGGCCGGACGGCTCCATTGTCATCGCCACGGGCAACGACGACGCGCCGGGGCTGTACCGCTGCACACCCTACAACAGCTACGGCACGGCCGGCGAGTCGCGGCCCACCCGCGTCCTGCTCAAGGTCAGCGACCCCTCCCCCCCCCGGGGACCCCTCCCCACCTTGAAATCCCCTCAAGACCCCCACCCTGTGCCCCGCAGGACCCTCCGGCCTTCACGGTGCAGCCCAAGGAGGAGTATTTCCAGGAGGTGGGCAGGGAGCTGGTCATTCCCTGCGCGGCCGGAGGGGACCCCCCGCCCGTTGTCACCTGGGGGAAGGTGAGAGTGACACCCCCGGGGACACTTTGGGTGGCTTTTGGGTCTGGGATGGTGTCACTGTCACCTGCATTGTCCCCAAATCAGTGCTCCTGTCCTCATTTCATCCCCAAGTCAGTGCTCCTGTCCTCATCTCGTCCCCAAGGCAGTATCCCTGTCCCCACATCACCCCTGCGTCATCCCCTGCGTGGCCAGAGGGGACCCCCTGCCCATTGTCACCTGGGGGAAGGTGAGGGTGACACTCCCGGGGACACTTTGGGTGGCTTTTGGGTCTGGGGTGACGCTCGTGGGATGGTGGCACTGTCCCCACATCGTCCCCAGGTCAGTGCCCCTGTCCCCATCTCGTCCCCAAGTCAGTGCTCCTCTTCCCACCTCATCCCCAAGGCAGTGTCATTGTCCCCAAAGCGTTCCTGGGGTGGTGTCCCCACATTGTCCCCAAGGCAGTGCCCCTATCCTCATCTCGTCCCCAAGGCAGTGTCCCTGTCCCCACATTGACCTTGTCCCCACGTCACCCCTGCATCATCCCTGCACGGCCGGAGGGGATCCCCCGCCCATTGTTACCTGGGGGAAGGTGAGGGTGACACCCCTGGGGACACTTTGGGTGGCTTTTGGGTCTGGGATGAATGTTACTGTCACCTGCATCGCTTCTGGGGTGGTGTCCTTGTCCCCACATTGTCCCCAAGTCAGTGCTCCTGTCCTCATCTCGTCCCCAAGGCAGTGTCCCTGTCCCCGCATCATTCTGGGGTGGTATCCTTGTCCCCATCTCGTCCCCAAGTCCATGCCCCTGTCCTCATCTTGTCCCCAAGGCAGTGCCGCTGTCCCCTCACAATTCCCAGGGCAGCGTCCCTGTCCCATCACTCCTGGGGTGCTGTCCCTTCCTTGTCCCCACGTCACCCCTGCGTCATCCCCTGCACGGCCGGAGGGGACCCCCCGCCCGTTGTCACCTGGGTGAAGGTGAAGGTGACACCCCTGGGGACACTTTGGGTGGCTTTTGGGTCTGGGGGTTGGTGTCACTGTCACCTGCATCGTCCCCAAGTCGGTGCCCCTGTCCCATCTCGTCCCCAGGCGTGTCACTGTCCCCACAGCACTTTGATGTCCCATCACCCGATTCCTGAAGTTCCTCAAATCACACCAAACCCATTTGGTTTCCAAACCAGCCCCACCTTTTCCCGTCCCCTTGTCCCCTCTGTGGCAATGTCACCATCCTGGCCCCTCGGTGGCCGGTGGTGGCCACCCCACCGAGTGTGTCCGTGGCCCACAGGTGGGCAGCGTGGGAAAGGTCAGTGCCAGGGTGGACAGCAACGGCAGCCTGGTGCTGCACCCCCTGAGCAAGGAGCAGCACGGCCTCTGGGAGTGCACGGCCACCAACCAGGTGGCCACTGTCACTGCTGTCACCTCCGTCCACGTGCTGGGTGCGGCACGGGCGTGTCATTGGGGATGGGCATGGGATGGCACGTGTGAGTGGGAGTGGATGGGATGGTCACTGGTGGGATGGTCACTGGTGGGATGGTCACTGGTGGGATGGTCACTGGTGGGATGGTCACTGGTGGGATGGTCACTGGCTGGGATGGTCACTGGTGGGATGGTCACTGGGTGGGATGGTCACTGGTGGGGATGGTCACTGGTGGGGTGGTCACTGGGGTGGGATGGTCACTGGTGGGATGGGATGGTCCTGGGGTGGGATGGTCACTGGTGGGAAGGAATGGTCACTGGTGGGATGGGATGGTCACTGGTGGGCTGGAATGGCCACTCGTGGGGGCCGGGATGATTCCGGGCTGGACATTACCGGACACCACCCCCAAGCCCCCCGAGGTGACACCGGCCCCCGCAGGTACCAGTCCCCACGCCGTCACCAACGTGTCCGTGCGGCCACTGCCGCTGGCCGCCAACATCTCCTGGGAGCCGGGCTTCGATGGTGGCTACTTCCAGCGCTTCAGCGTGTGGTACACCCCGCTGTGAGTGCCACCCCGCCCGTGTGCCCTCCCCTGGTGACCCTCGGCCGCCGGGTGACCCTGTCCCCGCTGTCCCCACTGTCCCCAGCGCCGGCCACCCGCCGCGGGCTCACCACGACTGGGTGTCGCTGCCGGTTCCGCCGGGCTCCCGCCACCTTTTAGTGGCCAACCTCCAGCCGGACACCGGCTACCAATTCAGCGTCCTGGCTCAGAACAAACTGGGCAGCGGCCCCTTCAGCCAGATTGTCACCTCGGTGCCCAGGGGTGAGCCATGTCCCCAAAATCCCGTTCCATGCCACACCCCGATGTCCCCAAACTCCCCGTTGTCACCTCGCTCTTTGTCCCCAAGGCTTCCCAGTGACCACAGTGCCTCCGGAGCCGCCGGCCACGAGCCTGCGCGTGTTTTTGTGGCCGCCGCGGGCTCTGCGGGCTAACGAGACGGTTCGGGGGGTTCTGCTGCGCTGGGAGCCCCCCGGGCGTGCCTCGGTGGCCCCGAGTGGCTACGCGCTGGAGCTGCGGCAGGACCGGGGCGGTTGGGAGGTGCTGGAGCGCTCCATCCCCGCCACCGACACGCAGCTGCTGGTGCCGGGGCTCATCAAGGTGACGCTGGGCTCGGGGAGGGTGACGGCTCGGTGACAGATCGGTGGCCACGTGGCTAACGGTGTCCCCCGTGTCACCGCAGGACGCCTTCTACGAGTTCCGACTGGTGGCCTTGGCTGGCAGCTACATCAGCGAGCCCAGCAACGCGGTGAACGTGTCCACGGCAGGTGAGGAGCGGGGTGGCGCTTGGGGACAGGAAAAAGGGTGAAAATCCCAAAATTGGTAAAATTCGGGCTGGCCCAGCCCCGTGTCCGTGAGGTTTTTCTATTTCCCCACCCTTGGGGACGGAAAAGAGGTGCAAAACTCCAAAATTGCCAAAATTCACATTGCCTCATGCCTGGATCCCTGAGGATTTTCTGTGTCTCCATGGTGCCATCCCTGGAGACAAAAAAAGTGTTGCAAAACCCCAAAACTGCCAAAATTCGCACTGCCCAACCCCTGTTTCCCTGCTAAATTGGGGAGGGGGCACACCCCCAAAGTCAAAACTGGGAACAGCCACGGGTCATGGATTGGAGTGTCCCCGCAGCGGGGGTGGTGACATACACGTGCCACAGTGACACTGTGCCACATTGCCACGGTGCCACACATGGTGACATGGTGACACAGTGAAATGGTGACATGGTGACACAGATGGTGACACGGTGCCACCGTGCCATGGCGCCACGGTGACGCACATGATGCTGCGGTGACACACGCAGTGACGCGGTGACACGCATGGTGCCATACATGGTGCCACACACGGTGCCACAGTGACACATGGTGACACGGTGCCACTGTCCCCCTCGCCCGGCAGGCATGGAGGTGTACCCGTCGCGCACTCAGCTGCCGGAGCTGCTGCCGCAGCCGGTGCTGGCCGGGGTCATCGGGGGCATCTGCTTCCTCAGCGTGGCCGTCATCTTCAGCACCACGGCCGCCTGCATCATGAACCGGCGCCGCGCCGCGCGGCTGCGGAAACGCCACCGAGGTACGGGGAGGGGACGGGACGGGGACAGGGATGGGGAAAGGGGATGGACAGGGACAGGGGAGAGGGACACAGGGCCACCTGCATCATGAACCGCACGCGCCGCGCGGCTGCGGAAACGCCACCGAGGTACGGGGAGGGACAGGGGATGGGACAGGGGATGGGGACAGGGACAGGGGGACAGGGACACCAGGGCCACCTGCATCATGAACCAGCACCGCGCCGCGCAGCTGCGGAAACGCCACCGAGGACGGGGACAGGGGATGGGGAACAGGGATGGGACGGGATGGAGGGACAGGGATGGGGAGGAAAGGGGATGGGGACAGGGACAGGGACACCATGGCCGCCTGCCTCATGAATTGATGCCATGCGCCTGTGGAAACACCACCGAGGTAAGGGAACGGGGACAGGGGATGGGGACAGGGACAAGGGACAGGGAGAGGGGTACAGGGACATCATGGCCGCCTGCGTCATGAACTGGCACCGCGCCGCGCGTGTATGGAAACACCACCAAGGTATGGGGATGGGGACAAGGGACAGGGACAGGGACAGGGACAGGGTGGGATGGGGCTGCCATCCCCTCCTCATCCCGTCGGGCGTTGCTCGCTGTGTGATGTCCCCCCTGTGTTCTCGTGGCCTTCCAGATCCACCACTCGTCTTCTCCCCCAGCAAGAAGCTTCCACCTCCGCAGTAAGTCACGCCATTGTCATGTCGCTGTCATGTCATTGCCATGCCATTGTCCTGCCATTGTCACACCATTGTCACATCATTGTCAAATCAGTGCCATGCCATTGCCATGACATGGCCACGCCATTGCCATGTAATTGTCATGCCTTTGTCATCTCTGTCATGCCATTGTCACACAATTGTCACGCCATTCTCGCACCATTGTCATGTCATTGTCACACCATTGCCATGCCATTGCCACGCTCCCTCCTTGTCCTGCCACACCACTGCCACACCATTGTCACTGTCCCTCCCTGTCCCTCTCCTGTAATGCCATGGTCCCCTTCATCCCGTTCCCTCCTTGTCCCACTCGTGGCCATGTCATTGTCCCCTCTGTCCTTGTCCCTCCCTGTCCCTCTCCATGTCCCGTTTCCTCCATCCCATCACTGGCTGGGGACAGCCACAGTCACCCCTGGGGACACAGGGACAGGCTGGGGACAGGCTGGGGACAGCCACAGTCACCCCTGGGGACACAGGGACAGGCTGGGGACAGGCTGGGGACAGCCACAGTCACCCCTGGGGACACAGGGACAGGCTGGGGACAGCCACCCCGTGCTGCCACTGACCACTGGCATTGTGAGCAGGGTGCCCGGTCAGTTTTGTCTGGAGCGGTGAGCACCCGTGGGTGCCGCTGACCACTGGCGTTGTGAGCGGGGTGCCCGGTCAGTTTTGACCGGAGCGGTGCTGTGAGTGTCCAGTGAGCACCCATGGGTGCCGCTGACTGCTGCTGACCGCTGCTGACCGCCGCCCATCCCCCGCAGCCACACTCGCCGCCCTGCTAGCCCTGAGAGCGCGGTCAAGCTGAAGCCGCAGCCGTCGCCGTACCGGAGCCTGCAGCGGACGCTGCTGTGGGGCGAGAAGGCCGGCACCAGCCTGGGGCTGAGCATCGCCGGCTCCCGCTGGCCCGGCTACGGTAGCCACGGTGGCCACGAGCAGCACGTGCCACTGGAGCGCATCTGCCGCGGGCCCGACGGCCGATTCGTGCTGGACACCGAGCCGCGGCCGGAGCCGCAGCCGGACCCTCCGCGGGACCTTACGCCAGCTGGAGGAGGAGGAGGATGAGGATGAGGAGGATGAGGAGGAGGAAAAGGAGGAGCCCGTGTGGCTCAGAGGGGTCTCACTGCGGCCCCAACCCGTGGGGCAACCCCGCCGGGGCTCCCGGGCCACTGGCCACCGCCACGGCCGCTACTTCGGCTACAGCAGCAGCCCCGTGGGCGAGGCCGTGGCGTTGAGCATTGCCGATGTTAGCCCTGTGGCTACCACCACCGCCGCCACCATCGCCACGCTGCCTTACGGCCCCACCCGGGACTCGCCGCCCTCCAGGCACCCCCCAGCCGGCCCCCGCGGTGTCCCCCGGCCCGCCGGCCATCAGTGGCATCCTCCAGTACCTCAGCTTGCCCTTCTTCAAGGAGATGTGCGTGGACGGTGACTGGCCACCGCCGGAGGAACCTGCAGAGCCCGCCGGTGCTTGCCCGGAGCCCCCCGGTGCTCGCCCGGACCCCCCCGCGGGTCGGACGCTGTGCCCAGACTTCATTGACCCAAGTGCCAACAACGCCACCGCCTCGCCCCCCGTGGCCACCGCGGCCACCGCAGCCACTGCCGCGTTCCTCGAGCCCCCCCGGCCGCCCCTCGCCCTCGCCAAGGCCTCGCTGCCCGGTTCCCTGCCTGGCCCCGCTCGTCCAGCGCTCGACTGAAGGCCCGGGGCGGCCGCTGGACGTTGCGGGCACGGAGAGGCTCCGAGGGCAGCTTGACCAGCCAGAGCAGCGGCCGGGGGCGCCTGCGGCCACCGTCGGTGGCACCGTCCCTGCTCGGGGGCACCGCTGGGCACCGGCTCGGGGCGGGGGCAGCTGGCACAGCGCGGCTCGGCCGCCGAGAGGGACGGGCAGGGTGGACACCAGCGGGGGGAAGAGGTGAGGAGGGGAGGCAGGGAGGGAGGGGAGGGGATGGGATGGGATGGGGACTGGATGGGATGGGATGGATTTGGATTTATAGGATATATGGGATTTATGGGTGGAATTTGGGAGGGACTGGGAGGGGATGGAGGGACTGGGATGGATACGATTTGGATTTATGGGATGATGGGCTTTATGGGATTTATGGGTGGAATTTGGGACGGGATCGATGGGATGGGATGGGATGGGATGGGATGGGATGGGATGGGATGGGTGGGATGGGACTGGGATGGGCTGGGATGGCACTGTGCACCTTGGGGACACTCCCCGCTGTCCCTGTCCCCGGAATTGGGATGGGACTGGGACGGGACTGGGATGGGATGGGATTTATGGGATTTGGGATGGGATGGGATTTGGATGGATGGGATGGGATGGTGGATGGGATGGGATGGACGGGATGCTGTGGTCGGGACTGATGGCGGGTGCGTCTGGTGGGACTGGGATGGGTCTGGGATGGGTCTGGGATGGCACTGTGGCACCCTGGGGACCCTCCCCCACTGTCCCTGTCCCCAGCTGTCCCTCCACATCCCTCCCCTCACCCTGCTGTGTCTCCGCTCCCTCTCGGGGTGCTGCCCCTGATGCCCATCCCCGGGGATTTGGGGCTGGGGTCTCTCCTTGGGGTCTCACTCCCATCCCGAGGGTCTCACTCCCATTTTTGAGGGTCTCACACCCATTTCTGAGGGTCTCACACCCATCCCGAGGGTCTCTCACCCATCCCGAGGGTCTCTCACCTATTTCCGAGGGTCTCACACCCATCCCGAGGCTCTCACTCTCATTCCCGGGGGTCTCACTCCCATTTTTGAGGGTCTCACACCCATCCCGGGGGTCTCTCACCAATTCCCGGGGGTCTCACTCCCATTTTTGAGGGTCTCACCCCATCCCAGGGCTCTCACTCTCATTCCCGGGGTCTCACACCATTTTTGAGGGTCTCACTCCCATTTCGAGGGTCTCACCCCATCCCGGTGGTCTCACACCCTCTGCACCCCCCTCACCCTCCCCACAGAAGAAACACCTCGGTAGACAAAAACTACGAATGGGACGCGGATTCGCGCTGGAATCGGAACTCCTGGAAGCTCTGCAGTTTTACCGGGCTCGACCCCGGCCCGGCCCGGTCCTCCATCGCCCTCCGGGACCTCAGCGGCACCGTGAGTGCGGCCCCCCGGACCCCCGCCCCCGGGACCGCCCGTGGGCCGCCCGCCGGTTGTCGGCGGGCCGAGCGCTGCCTGTCTCCCCAGAGCCCGGCTCGGCCCCGGTGAGCTCGGTATCGGCGGAAGCGTTGGGGACGGGGGGTCTCCAGGAAGGCGGGCGGACCCCCGGCCCCGAGGGGTTGGGGGCGCGGCGCCGCAGGGAGGGGGTCCCGAGGCAGCGGGTGGGGACTCGAGGGTGCTGCTCGGAGCGCTTCGAGGTGGCCACGCTGCTTTAGGGACCCCCGGACCACCAGGGACCACCCCGGACCCCTCGGGTGGGGGCGAAGGGGAATAAAAGGTGTGAGAGAGCTTGGCTCTTGTTGGCGAGGGGCACCCACCGCCAATCACCCCAAATAATTCCGGGTCCTGCGACGCCCCCACCCCAAATGACCTCCTCGGGCCTCCCGCAGGCCTGTGATCCCTGCGCCCACCGCCCTATTTCCCTTATCGGTATCCCCCCCCCCCCCCAATTGGTGTTCTCCCCCTTTTATCGGTGTGCCGCCATTGCTGTCCCCAGTCCAATGTCCCTGTCCCCTCTCCGATGTTCCCTGTCCAGTGTCTCTGTCCCCTCCCAATGTCCCTGTCCCCTGTCCAGTGTCCTGACCCTTCTCAGTGTCCACCCCTCCCAATTCCCCTGTCCCTTCCGATGTCCCTCTCCAGTGTCCCTGTCCCCTGTCCAGTGTCCCTGTCCAATCCCTTTCCAATGTCCTGTCCCCTCTCACTGTCCCGTCCCCTCTCCAGTGTCCTGTCCCTCTCCACTGTCCCGTCCTCTCCAGTGTCCCTGTCTGTCCCCCCGTTCCGTGTCCCCCCGTTCCGGTGTCCTCCCCGTTCCGGTGTCCCCCCGTTTGTGTCCCCCCCGTTCCGGTGTCCTCCGTTCCGGTGTCCCCCCGTTCTGGTGTCCCCCCTGTTCTGGTGTCCCGTCCCCCGCATTCCGGTGTCCCCGCCCTTTCGGGAGTGGGCGTGGCCTGGCGGCGGCCCGCGCGCGCGGGGGAAGGGGCGTGGCGCTCGCGCGCTCGTGCCCATATATGGCCATGCCATGGGTGCGCGTCACGGGGAATGCGATGACGTCACCGGAGGGGGCGTGGCTGCGCGTGGGCTCCGGCGCGCGCGCCCGCGGGGGTCGCGTCGGGTCACGGAGAGCGGGGGGGTCCCCGTGGGTCACCCCCACTTTGTCACCCCCATCGTGTCACCCCAGTCCTCTGTCCTGCGTCCTTGGTGTCCCCATCATGTCACCTGTGTCCCCATGTCCCGTCACATCCCCTGGCCACATCCACCCCATGTCCCCATCGTCCCACTGGTCCCCCCCGCCCCGCCTGCCCCCCCATGTCCCCATCATGCCCAGCATCCTCCCACGCCCACCCATTCACCGGTCACGTCCTGTCCCTTGTTGTCCCCCACATTCCCCGTGTCCCTCCCATGTCCCCGTCACATCCCCTGGCCACATCCACCCCATGTCCCCCATCATGTCCACTGTGTCCCCTGCCACGCCCACCCATGTCCCGCACCTCGCATCCATCCCGTGTTTTCCCCTTGTCCCCTCCTCCCCCCCCCTTGGTGTCCTATGCCGCCCCCATGTCCCCCCATCACGTCCCACTTTCCCCCTGCACAACCCACTCTGTCCCCCATGATGTCCCCTGTCACCCATTGTCCCTGCCATTCCCCGTCTCTTCCCCGTATCCTGCCCTGTGTCCCTTCCTCAGTTTGTCCCCGAGGTCCCCCCCCATGCCGTGTGTCACCCCCACATTGCCCCACCCGTGTCCCCAGAACCCTGTCCACCCGAAGTCCCCATCCCTGTCCCCAAATTGTCCCCTGTGTCCCCTGCCTGAGTCCTTCCAGGATCCTGTCCTGCTGTCACTGTTCCTGATTTGTGTCACCCAAAGGTGTCACCCTGCTCAGTGTCACCCCAAAATCTCCATCTTTGTCACCCCCTGGCCCTGTGCCACCCCCCATGTCACCCCTGTCCCACAGGTCCCCGAATGCCACTCCCTGCCCTGTCCCCTCCTCCACATGTTCCCCCCCAATGCCACCAAAGCCACAAGAAAACCCTGGGACACCTTTAGAGGGTTAAAGTGACAATGCACACGCCACCCTGTGACACCCACGGGTGCGGGAGGGACACAGAGAGGGCGAGGGGACATTCCCAGGCTGGTCCCCAGGATGGCAGTGTCACCAGTGTCACCACAGCGGGGTTCTGGTGGCACCTCGGGGACATTGGGCGCTGAGGGGTGGGTGGGGTGACGGGGACACCGCAGCCATGGCTCTGTCACCCTTTCCGGAGGCGGCCGGTGGCCTCGAGCCGAGGTTTTGTTTTTTGTTTTGGTGGCGTTTCCCATGGAGACGGGGACTTGTGCAAAGGCCATCGTCCCTCCCGGCGCCACCGGGGACACCGCGGGTGCTGGCCGGGCCACCTCCTCCCCCCTGCCACCAGAGCCAGGCCATGGTTGTCCCCGTCATTGTCACAGCAAGGCGCTGGCACCCACTGCGTGCCACTGTGGGGTTCTGTGCCACCGTGCTGGGTTTTGTCACCGCAGCCACTGTCCCCACCAAACCTTCAGGGGGGTTGTGGTCAGTTTGTCACCATCATGGTCACTCTGTCCCTGCTGCTGCAGCCACACTGTCCCCACCAAAGCCACTGTGTCCTCACCACAACCACAGTGTTCCCTGTGTCTGCCTGTCACCGTGTCCCCACAACAGCCACCCCATCGTCACCACAGCCACATTGTCCCCTGTGTCTGCCTGTCACCATGGCCACTGTGTCCCCACAAGAGCCACCCCATGGTCACCACAGCCACACTTTCCCCACCGTGTCCCCACAAGAGCCACCCCATCGTCACCTCAGCCACCACAGCCACCGTGTGACACTGTCACCACAGTCACCCCCCATCCTGACCTCTGCCACCACAGTCACCCTTGTCCCCCTGTCACCACAGCCGCTCAGTCCTCGCCACAATCCGTGCCACCGTGGTCACCCTGTCCCCACCACGGCCACTCTGTCCCTCCCACAACCCCCGTGGTCACCCTGTCCCCACCGTGGCCACTCCGTCGCTACCACGCCCACCCCATCTTCACCTCGGCCAACCCAGTGCCACCCCAACCCTTTCGTCCCCGGGCCACCACTTTGTCCTCACGTTGGCCACCACGGCCACTCGGTCCCCCGGCGGGGCGGGCTCGGTCCCAGCCCTGGCCGCGGCCGCGGCGGATCCCGCCCCGGGGGGCGGCGGTGCCGGGCGGTCCCGGCGGTCCGGGCCGCCCCCGCGCGGTGACATCAGCGTGAAAAGGGCGCGGGCGCGGCATCCGGCACTGCCGCCCGGGAGAGCGGGACCGGCCGCCCAGGTGGGAGGGGCGGCACCGGCACGGGAGCAGGTGGGCACGTGTGCACCGGATGGCACCGGGGATGGCACCGGGATGGCACGGGATGGCACAGGACGGACACGCTCAGCGTGACGGCGACACGGGCGGAGATGGGGACTTGTCCGGGGAGCGGTCACTCAACCCGCTGTCCCCGGGGTGTCCCCCCCCGTCCCGTTAACGGCTGCGGCCGGACCGCGCCCTCGGAGCCGCCGGGACAGCGCCGCGCCCGGGAACGGGACCGGGGTGCGGCTTCCGGCCCCGCCGCGAGAGAGCCCCGGGGGCGCCCGGGGACCGGCTCCGCTCCGCTCCCCGCCGCCCCCGGGGTGGCCGTGTCCCCGCGGGCTCCTCCCCGTTCCCCGGGGGGCTGTGGGACCCCAGGGTGGTGGTGCCCCGGGTGCAGCCCCTCCCTGCTGTCCCCGGGCTGTGTCGGGGGTCCCCAGGGTGGCTCTGTGCTGGTTGGGGTCCCCTCCCTGCTGTCGCTGGAGGGTCTCGGGGGTCCCTTGGGTGGCTCTGTCCCAGCGCGGTTGGGTGCAGCCCCTTCCCTGCCATCCTAGGGGATTTATGGGGTGCCCCGGCTGTCTGTGGAGACCCCCGGGGTGGCTGCACCCTAAATGAGACCCCCGCTGTCCCCACGATGGCCGGAGTGTCCCCAACCCCGGCCGGGCTGGGCGCTGCCCCCTCCCGCGGGGCCCGCAGGTCTCCGGGACAGCCGGGCTGGGTCCGGGTGTGTCCAACCCCCCCTCGTCCTGGGCAAGCCCCGGCTGGGTCGGGAAATGATCCCAATTCCAGCTCCTCTTTGTTTCCCAACGCCTTGGCCCCTGGCCGGGCGCTCCCCACGCCGCTCCCCGCGGGGTCCCCGTGCCCCAGGCATCTCCCCGGAGACCCCCAGGGCCACCCAAGGATTTGGTGACACCCGCTTCGGGTCGGTTTTCCTCCTGTCCCTAAGCCTGGCACGCCCCGCGGTTTCTCACGGTGACAGGACCGCCCCGAGCTGAGCCTGGCACCTCCGGGTGGCAGCTGCCACACGTCCCCACCTGCGACGGGGACACCAAGGCGGGCAGGGACACCCTCACTGCTCCGGCTTTTGGGTGCCCCCAAATGCCAGGGTGGCAGAGTGGGGTGTGGGGGCGATGTCCCATGTGCCCACCCCAACACTGGGGGACAGAGGGGACACAGAGTGGATACAGAGAGGGGACACAGAGAGCTGCACGGCAGCTCTGCACGCGTCCCCTGCGGGCACAGCCTCCATTATCTCCGGCACGGGTGGCACCGCTCCAGCGGCACCTTGGCACACGCAGCACCTGGCCGGGGGCGGGGTCCGGCCACCCCGCCGGGGTGGGGACACCGCCGCCATCGGCCCTTGCCCCGCTCTCCCGCGCCAGTCCCGGATCTGGCTCCGAGCCCGAGCAAACGGGCGAGCTCTGCAAACAAGCTCCGACCGGCCCCAGTCCGGCGTGCCAAGTCCGGAGCCGCGCGGGACGGCGATGCTCGGGGTGGAGTCCGGCCGGACACCGAGGGGCCGCGGTGGGTGGGCACGGACCCAGCGGTCACTCCTGGCCAGCTGGGCAGGAAGAGGGCAGAGCCCGGGCAGCGCCTGGCACTGGTGATAAAACTCCAGGCAGGATGGGGCTCCGTCCCAGCCCGGTGACGCTGTCCCGTCCCCGCAGACCGCTCCACCGTCAGCATGGCAAACCGGGGCCCGTCCTATGGGCTGAGCCGGGAGGTGCAGCAGAAAATCGACCGGCAGTACGACCCCGAGCTGGAGCAGGTGCTGGTGCGCTGGATCCTGGCGCAGTGCGGCGTTGACGGTGGCAGCGCGGTGACACAACCGGCGCCCGGGAGGGATGGGTTCCAGCAGTGGCTCAAGGATGGCACCGTGAGTACCCACACCGCGGGGACAGCCGGACAGGGGGGTGACCGCGCCGTGGAGCTGACCGCTGTCCCCGGCCGTAGGTGCTGTGCCGGCTCATCAACAGCCTCCACCCGCGGGGACAAGCGCCCGTGGCCAAAATCCAAGCGTCGGCCATGGCCTTCAAGCAGATGGAGCAGATCTCACAGTTCCTGCAGGCGGCCGAGCGTTACGGAATCGCCGCCACCGATATCTTCCAGACCGTGGATCTCTGGGAAGGTGGGTGGGACAGGGACAGCGATGGGGACAGCGATGGGGACACAAAGCTGAGCCCGCTGCTGTTGCAGGGAAGAACATGGCGTGCGTGCAGAGGACCCTGATGAACCTGGGCAGCCTGGCCGTGGCCAAGGGCGACGGGCTCTTCGTGGGAGACCCCAACTGGTTCCCCAAGTAGGTGGAAGGTCCTGAAAGGGGGGTGGGAATTAGGGTGGGGTCCCGTGGGGGATGCTGACACTCTGCCGTGCCCGCAGGAAATCGCAGGAGAACCGGCGCGTCTTCTCCGAGGACAAGCTGAAGGAGGGCCAGAGCGTCATCGGGCTGCAGATGGGCACCAACCGGGGCGCCTCGCAGGCTGGCATGACGGGCTACGGGATGCCCCGGCAGATCCTCTGAGCGCCCCCCCGGGCATCCCCCCACCCCCCAGGCGACCACC
>VKON01003690.1:23270-40931 GCA_009741485.1 Malurus cyaneus samueli
CCCAAACTGCCTTAACCCCCCCGCCAGTGAGCAGCCGGGTGTCCCCGGCCCCTCGCGGGTTTATCAGGACCAAAGTATTTTTTTTTTATTATTATTATTCGGCTGGTGGGCAGCGTGCACCGTGCACCCCCACCCCTCTCGCAGTGCCTTGGGGGCTGCTGCAGGGCCCCCCCAGCGCGTTGGGGACCAACCCCCGTACCCCAATAAACGGCTCTTGTTCTTTCCGTGCCTCAATGGTCGTGATTTGGGGTGGGGGGCACCCTGGGTGGATGGGGAGGACCCCGGTTGGTGCGGGGGGCCCACGGCCTCGGCGGCAATGGAGGGCGGGTCACGATCAAGGGGCGTGGCTTGGGGTGGGGTCGGAGGGGGGGTGGGGCAATGGGAAAAGGGGCGGAGCTAGGAGATGGGGGCGGGCGAGAGGGAAACTGGGGACGTCACTGGTGACTCTGAACACGCCCAGGGGGATTTTGGGGGGATTTCTACACACACGGGACACGAGTGACACAGCCACGCTAAGCCCCGCCTCTTTCAGCCTAAACCCCGCCCTCCCGATTGAAGCCCGCCCCGTCCCGTTCCAGGATGCCCCGCGAATCCCGGGAGCTGTTGGGGAGCGTTTCCACGGCAACAGCCCGTCCCGACATATCGCGACAGCGGGTTCGGACAGCGCCGGTCGCGACAACTCGCAAAGCGTCGGTGCCACCTCATTGTGACAGCTCCGGGGACATCGGGACAGCGCGATGGCAGCGGCGACCGCCGGCTCAGGATCCCGGTCCCTCCGTGCCGGGGGCTCCTCCCGGGGGTCCCTCCTCGCCCGCCGGTTCCACTTTCCCGGCTGGGATTCATCCGTCCGTCCCGATGTCCCCCCCCGCCCCAGGATCCCCACACCCCGCGATTGTCCAGCCCGTCGCTGACCCGGGAGTGACCCCCGGGAGTGACCCCCGGGAGTGACCCCCGACACCCCCGCGGAGGATCCCAGCAGAGGGTTCAGAGCTCCCCGATATTTCGGGGTTCAGGTCCCTCAACTTTCTTTTCTGCAGGTCACAGGCTCCAGAAATCCCACGGTGATGTCTCAGTGTGGCCAAAACTCAGAGATAAAATATCCCGGAGAGCTGCCCGCCCTCAAGCCCAAACTCAAGAAAATCCGAATCATCACCAAGGACCTGATCCGGGACCTCATGTAAGGGTTTGGTCAAGCCCTGAGGGGTTTTGGAGGAAATGGGGAATATGCACGATCCCAAAATCTCGGGGGAGCAGGGATTGATTGGCACAGTGTGCTCTGGCCACCCCCGGCAATCCTGTCCCCCTCCATCCCAGCCGGTGCCACTGTCACCAACTGTCCCTTCCTGCCTCCCCCCACACCGGGAGAGCCCCACGGCTTCCCCAGCGCTTCCTGCACTGCTCTGGGCTGCCTCGGTGGCCGAGTGGGCAGCTCAGGGGACACGGGGAGCTGTCGGGGTCTCCGTGCCGCTGACCCCTCTCCCTGTGCCCCCCCAGCATTCCCCAGGAGAAGCCCCAGCCGTGTCTGATCATTGGGGAAAAGGAATACGAGAGGATCAAGGAATCAGCTCAAGCCCCAGCTGAGGAGGAGCGTAGGGACAGGGTGAAAAACCTGACAGCCAGACAGGACGCTGCTTTTGTGAGCATCTCCCCCTTTTCCTGCTCCCCCTTTTCCTGCTCCCCGGCTGAGCTCGAGGGGTGGTGGCTTTGTCACCAAGAGAGTCCCCTTTGTCCCTCATGTTTTGGGGCACAGGGAGGCTGCAGAGCTCAAGGGTCCACTGAAATTCCCTGGAGCTGTCCAATCACTCCCAGCCCTTCAAGGGCACGGGGTGTATGCCCGGAGAGGTGGGAAGGGGTGCCCATGACCGTGCCAGGGCCCCAGGAGTCCACTGTGTCCCCACTCTGTGCTGGAAATATGGGGACCCAATTGGGAAGTCTCCAGGATTGGGCAGTGCTCCCTGTCCCGCAGGAAGCCCTGAAAAAACCCAGATCGAGAAGCAGAGAAAGGCAGAAGAGCAGGATAAGAGGGACCATCAGAGGGAACTGGAGGAAGGAGAGGAGAGGCAGAAGCTGCTGCAGAGGGCGGCGAGGATGAGGCTGGAGCAGGATGAAGAGATGCGGGAACTGAACGCGGTAGGGCCGGCGCTCCCCGCTGCCACCCGGCCCTGCCTGAGCCTCCCCTGCTCCTGGCGCTCCCAGGCTCTTCCTCTCCTTCCCTTCCCTCCCTGCTCCTCCAGGGCAGCTCGGAGCCACAGAGCCCTCTTGTCCCCGCAGATATTCCTCAACGCCAAGTGCAACATGATCCGGGACAAGCAAGTGCTGGAGAAGCGCATGATCCACAAGGAGCTGGCGGAGGAGGAGCTGCGCCTGGACAAGATGATGGAAATGGAGCGCGAGAAGGGCATAGAGATCCAGGAGGAGCTGGAGCGCCGCAAGAGGGAGGAGCTGATCAGGTGGGCACAAATTCCAAGCACACCGGCATTGCCACGGTGGGGAGCAGGACGGGGCCGGAGGGAATCCTTCCACTCTCGTGTTCCCAGAGCCAGGCAGGACATCGTCAAACAGATGAAGAAGAACGCGGAGGAGCGGGCGCTGAGGACTGAGGAGAAATTCGAGGAGGGTCAGAAGCTTCTGGAGAACCTGGAGCAGATGAGGAAGGAGGATCAGAAGGTGGGAGCAGAGAACAGGGGTGTAGGGAGGATTTTCCACCTGGCTGGGACGGGATCAGCCACACTTGGGGGTGATGACAGCAGCCAGCAGGATCAGAGCTCTGGTTCCTTGGGGACCCAAACCTCCCTGCCCTGAGTGAGGATGAGGAGGGAGCACCCAGCCTTGTGGCTTCCAACCCAGCGAGGCGTTTCCAGGCCTGGGAGAAGAAACAGGAGCGACAAAGGAAAATCCACGCTTGAAAAAAAAAAAGCAGCTGAAGCGGGACCGGCTGGAGCAGGTGGCCCAGAAGGAGCAGTACCTGGCCATGCAGGTGGAGCAGGACCGCCAGGAGTTCCACAGGGTGCTCAGGTGAGGCTGAGGCGCTGGCAGGGGGTGCTCCCAGTGCCAGCCCCGCTGCTGTGCCAGGCCCGGGGGGCTCTGCCGGGGTCCCTGAGCCAGCCCCGCTCTCCTGCAGAGCCTACCAGGAGCAGCTGGAGCGCGACAGGCTGCAGGAGGAGAAGAGGGAGCTCCAGAAGCGCGCCCACGCCGAAGAGCTCCGCAAGCAGATCCGGGAGATGGAGGAGCAGCGGCAGCAGGAGCGGGCGGCCTTCATCGAGGAGGGCCGGCAGCTGCAGAAGGAGATCCGCGAGCGCAACCAGCTCCTGGCCCAGCTCGGCCAGCTGAAACTGCAGGAGTTCAGGTCAGGGGCTGCCTCTGCTGCTTCCCTGGGCTCCCCAAATCCTTCCTGCGTCACCTCAGCAAACAGGAGCCAGATCCATCGGTATCCTGATGGATTCTTCCCTCTGCAGAGCCATTGGAATTCCCAAAAAGTACTGGGCTCACGTGGAGCGCAAGGCACAGAGACAAACCAGCACAGCTCCTTCATAAGCCTAGCTCCACGAGGAACCAGGTGGTATTCTCAAATGTTTTGGGGCTCCTTTTCCATCATCCTGTGTTATGAGGTGGGGTGAAACCAAACCATGTGATCTACTCCATGGTTTTGGGGCTCCATTTCCATCGTCCTGGGTTACATTGGGGTGAAACCAAACCGTGTATTCTACTCCATGGTTTTCAGGCTCCATTTCCATTCTCCTGGGTTACATTGGGGTGAAACCAAAGCGTGTGTTCTACTCCATGATTTTGGGGCTCCATTTCCATCATCCTGGGTTACAAGCTTGGGTGAAACCAAACTGTGTGTTCTACTCCATGGTTTTGGGGCTCTATTTCCATCATCCTGGTGGGGTGAAACCAAACGTTTGTTCTACTCCACAATTTTGGGGCTCCATTTTCATCGTCCTGGGTTATGATGTGGGGTGAAACCAAACCATGTATTCTATTCCCATCTGCATCAATCTGATATTAATGAGGGATCAGTGCACACCGGACCCTTCAGGCTGCAGTATGTGTTAGGACAGGACGGTGTTTGTCTTCCCAAACCAATTTAGGTGTGATATTTACACCCAGCCTTAAAGGGTCACCTCTAGCCCATGGGCCATCACAGCCCCAATGGTCATCAAGGACTCTTCCCAAAATATCCTATGAGTTTCAGGAACACATCATTCCATTGTGAAATTCCCTTTCCTGTGGGAGGAACTGAATATTCCTGCCTGAGTTTAACAATATTTGGGTTCTCTGGGGACATGAGACCCAGAGGAGGACCAGACCTTCCACAGGACCACCAATTTCAACAACATTCCAACCAAGAATTCAACAAGATTGCCTCCCCCACCTTGATCAACAGGGTGCCAGGTTGTGCTCTGTGGTTTTAATCCAATTTTTCAGCATTGTTGCATTTACTGCAATCTTTCTACTGAATTGTAGTAGATTCCAATTATTTGTGTAATTAAATTCCAACCTGAAATGTCTCTCAAGGTATTTGTGTGGGGTTCATTTCTCCCGCTGGTTTACTTCCAAACCAGCACATCCCTTGACTGAGTTTTCCAATAAATGTTGTTTTCTGAGCAAACAGGGTTTTCCACGGGGTTTTTGCTCTTCTCTTTCTTCCAATGCTCCCAAATCTGTGGTTTTACCTGCACGACCTCAGAGAGGAAATGGGATGGAAACTTTTCGGGAATCCTTGGCACAAATTCTCTCAGGAGAGGGGATTTCAGGGAGCCCAAAGGGCATCGCTGGGCTTTGGCAGAGCTGTTGCGGACACAGAGGGAATTCCACAGCTCAATCCATGGCCTGGGCTCTCCCAGGACTTTTCTGTGCAGTTGCTGAGGGACCCTGAGACCCCTGGGAACGACCATGAGGCTCGAGAACCCCCAAGACCCCTGCGACTCACAGACCCCTTGGCCCTGGCACTGATATCTGTGGATTCTTGGACCGCAGAGACCCCTGGAGCTCTGGGAATGACCGTGAGGCCCACGGCAACAACGCAACCCCTCCGCCATTCCTCAACAACTGCCCCCGTTCCCATGGCAACACTAAATTCCCGCGCCCACAGCTGGACTACATTTCCCATCATCCCTCGCGGCCCCGTGCGCGCTAACGGCCGCTGGCTGTTCCGCAGAACTACATTTCCCATCATCCCCCGCGGCGCCGAGCGAGCCCGCCTTTTCTGAGGGCTGAGGGACGCTGAGGGGGCTCTGAGGGTCACTTGGTGACAGTGAGGGGGGTAAAAGGAACTAAACGAAGAATCTCGTATTTTTGCCTAGTTTAGTAGTTTGTTTTTACTTGTTTTTGTAGTTTGCTTAAACTTTGTAACTTTCGATTTATAATTTAATTTTACGAGCATGTAAGCGGCATTCGTGGCTTTGTTTTAATTGCTGTTTAGATCGCCGGCTCGTTGTAGAACATTGATAATGAGAGATTGAGGTAATGAACAAAATTCACCCGCTGTGGCTCGATTACAGTGACCTCAGACCTTCAGAACACTAAATAAATTATGAAAAATGAAAGAATCCTGGGTGCCAGGATGAGGAATGGCAAAAATTAGCACAGGGGGATTGTGCATCAGCTAAAACCTCTTAGAATGAAGGTTCAACCAAAGGAAACCATTATGGTGATGATAGAATTGTATAAAATGAAAGTAAACAGCCCAAAATCCTCAAAAAAAGCACTGCGGTTCCAAACATCGAACAGCAGATGGCAATCTTGCTCCACGGAAAACAAAAAGGACAAAAATACCAAGAAATTCTGAGTGAGGTAACTCAGTGCTTGCAAAGCAGGGAGGGACTTTTGGGAGGGATTTGGGAAGGTTTTTGAATATCACAATGTCTATTTTCAGGGATAAAATCTTGGAAATTTAGGGATAAAAGTGGAGGTGCTTCCTCCCGATCCCTGGATGTTGTGTTCTCTTCCTGCTGCTTTTTGACACCAAAAATTGTAACTTTGACCTGGAAAAGTTTGACCTTCCCATGGAAATATTCGTGGAAACTCATCTTCTGCCCCAAAACAAAAAATCCTTAAACTTGAGGGCTGAAATCCCTCAAATCCCAGCGCGGCGTTGGTTTTTAGTGATCCCTCTGGATCCTCCCACCTTCGCACTTTGCTCCGGCTTGGTAAAGTTTGATTACTGATTAATTCCAGGGAATTCTGAGCTGCAGGAAATGTTTGGCTGCCAGGCGTGGAAATCCAAGGGGTGTGAGGATCTGTGGTCAGTAATTATCCACTTATGTTGATAATTCATCCGCCATCCATCCCCAGGGTGTCACACCCTCTTTCTGCCAGCGTCTTTCAGATGACAAATGGGAAAAATTCACTAATAAAAATAAATTCAGAGTGGGGCAAACGGGGCAAAGAACCTCAAGCCTCCTCCAGCCCCGTGGGCAGATCCTTCCCAACAGCCCTGAGGCCAGGGATGGATGGAAAAAACACCACCTGCTCAAAAACATCAGTTCCTTGGAAAATTTAGTGAATGCAAAAGGAGCCCCAAATCTGTGGGGGGTTGGAGCTGGTTCCTTGTGGAGCTGGGCCTAGGAGAAGGCTGCGTTGGCTCGTTTCCGGGCTTTGCGCTCCACCTCGGCGCAGTACTTCTCAGGCATTCCAATGGCTCTGCAGAGGGAAGAATCCATCAGGATACCGATGGATCTGGCTCCTGTTTGCTGAGGTGCCGCAGGAAGGATTTGGGGAGCCCAGGGAAGCAGCAGAGGCAGCCCCTGACCTGAACTCCTGCAGTTTCAGCTGGCCGAGCTGGGCCAGGAGCTGGTTGCGCTCGCGGATCTCCTTCTGCAGCTGCCGGCCCTCCTCGATGAAGGCCGCCCGCTCCTGCTGCCGCTGCTCCTCCATCTCCCGGATCTGCTTGCGGAGCTCTTCGGCGTGGGCGCGCTTCTGGAGCTCCCTCTTCTCCTCCTGCAGCCTGTCGCGCTCCAGCTGCTCCTGGTAGGCTCTGCAGGAGAGCGGGGCTGGCTCAGGGACCCCGGCAGAGCCCCCCGGGCCTGGCACAGCAGCGGGGCTGGCACTGGGAGCACCCCCTGCCAGCGCCTCAGCCTCACCTGAGCACCCTGTGGAACTCCTGGCGGTCCTGCTCCACCTGCATGGCCAGGTACTGCTCCTTCTGGGCCACCTGCTCCAGCCGGTCCCGCTTCAGCTGCTGCTCCGTCTCGATCTTCTTCCGCGCCCTCTCCAGCTCCCGCCGCCGCCATTCCCGGTCTGCGGCCTCTTGGTTCCTCTTGGCCCTCAGAGCGTCCTGCCCACAAAGGGGACAGTGCCGGGGTCTGGCCGGGATTCCCTCTGGGGGCAGCTTTGGCTCTGCTGGACATCCCTGGCTCCAGGGGCTGCTCCTGCAGACACCCCACACCCAGGGGCGCTGGGCTGGGGACAGGGCTGGTGGCAGGGGAGCGATGTCACCTGTGCCAGGGCCACTCACCTGCTCTGCCTTCCAGTCCTGGGCCTTCTCCTGCATGGTCCTGAGCCGGGCCAGCTCCTTCTCCTTCTCCAGGCGGATCTGCTGCTGCTCCGCCTCCCAGGCAGCCTCGCGCTCCTGCAGGGGACAGAGGCCATGGGATGGGACAGAGCCATGGGGTGGGACAGAGCCATGGGGTGGGACAGAGCCATGGGGTGGGACAGAGCCATGGGATGGGACAGAGCCATGGGGTGGGGACAGAGCCATGGGATGGGACCACAGAGCCCCTGGCCCCTGCCCAGCCCACCCTGAGCCCCCTGCCCACCCTGAGCCCCCTGCCCACTGCTCTCACAGCTTTCTGCCGCTGCTGCTCCAGGCCCGCTTTTCCTCCTGCCTCTCCCGCTCCCGCTGCTCATCCTGCAGCCGCTGGCTCTCCATGTTGAAATGTTTGATCTCAGCGTGGATTTCCTTTGTCGCTCCAGTTTCTTCTCCCAGGCCTGGAATGGAAGCCACAAGGCTGAGTGCTCCCTCCTCCTCCTCACTCAGGGCAGGGAGGTTTGGGTCCCCAAGGAACCAGAGCTCTGATCCTGTTGACTGCTGTCACCACCCCCAAGTGTGGCTGATCCCTTCCCAGCCAGGTGGAAAATCCTCCCTACACCCTCTGTTCCCTGCTCCCACCATTCGATCCTCCTTCCTCATCTGTGCCAGGCGCTCCAGCAAGTTCTGCCCTCTGTAATCTCCTCGAGTCCTCAGCGCCGCTCCTCCGCGTTCTTCTTCATCTGTTTGACGATGTCCTGCCTGGCTCTGGGAACACGAGGAGAGTGGAAGGGTTCCCTCTGGCCCCGTCCTGCTCCCCACCGTGGCAATGCCGGTGTGCTTGGAATTTGTGCCCACCTGATCAGCTCCTCCCTCTTGCGGCGCTCCAGCTCCTCCTGGATCTCTATGCCCTTCTCGCGCTCCATTTCCATCATCTTGTCCAGGCGCAGCTCCTCCTCCGCCAGCTCCTTGTGGATCATGCGCTTCTCCAGCACTTGCTTGTCCCGGATCATGTTGCACTTGGCGTTGAGGAATATCTGCGGGGACAGGAGGGGTCTGTGGCTCCGAGCTGCCCTGGAGGAGCAGGGAGGGAAGGGAAGGAGAGGAAGAGCCTGGGAGCGCCAGGAGCAGGGGAGGCTCAGGCAGGGCCGGGTGGCAGCGGGGAGCGCGGCCCTACCGCGTTCAGTTCCCGCATCTCTTCATCCTGCTCCAGCCTCATCCTCGCCGCCCTCTGCAGCAGCTTCTGCTCCTCCCGCTGCAGCTCATCCTCCACGTCCTTCCGACGGTGCTTCTTCTCCCACTCTTCTGCCTTCTCTGCTCCTCGATCTGGGCTTTTTTCAGGGCTTCCTGCAGGGACAGGGAGCGCTGCCCAATCCTGGGGACCTTCCCGAGGGCTCGCCGGGGCCACTCTTCATTCCCAGCACGGCCATGGGCACCCCTTCCCACCCCTCTGGGCAAACACCCGTGCCTTTGGAGGGCTGGGAGTGCCGGGGACAATTCTCAGTGGAGCCCCGAGCTCTGCAGCCTCCCCTGTGCCGCAAAACGTGAGGGACAAAGGGGACTCTCTTGGTGACAAAGCCACCAACCCCTCGAGCTCAGCCGGGGAGCAGGAAAAGAGGGAGCAGGAAAAGGGGGAGGTGCTCACAAAAGCAGCGTCCTGTCTGGCTGTCAGGTTTTTCACCCTGTCCCTACGCTCCTCCTCAGCTGGGGCTTGAGCTGATTCCTTGATCCTCTCGTATTCCTTTTCCCCAATGATCAGACACGGCTGGGGCTTCTCCTGGGGAATGCTGAGGGGGCACCGGGAGAGGGGTCAGCGGCACAGAGACCCCGACAGCTCCCCGTGTCCCCTGAGCTGCCCACTCGGCCACCGAGGCAGCCCAGAGCAGTGCAGGAAGCGCTGGGGAAGCCGTGGGGCTCTCCCGGTGTGGGGGGAGGCAGGAAGGGACAGTTGGTGACAGTGGCACCAGGCTGGGATGGAGGGGGACAGGATCGCCGGGGGTGGCCAGAGCACACTGTGCCAATCAATCCCTGCTCCCCCGAGATTTTGGGATGGTGCAGAGACACCCGTTTCCCCCCAAACCCCTCAGGGCTCGAAAAAACCCTTACACGAGGTCCCGGATCAGGTCCCTGGTGATGAGTCTGGTGGTTTTGGGTTTGTAACCGACCGGGGGCAGCTCTCCGCGATGTTTTGATGCATCCTTAAGGATCACAATGGGTTTGCCAGAGCCCGTGACCTACGGGAAAGGGCACTGTGAGGGACCCGAACCCACCCGGGTGTTCTCCCAACACCGAATGATCCCCGGAGGAGCTCTGGATCCGGTCCCAGGACCAGCCGTGGGGAGCTGGCCACGGCCAGCGGGCTGGAGGGGCTCGGGTCGGGGAGGGACCGGGATCCCGACTGAGAATCCCCGGGAGGAGACCTTGGGAAGGGGGGACTGCAATCCCGGTGGGCGAAGCTGCTGACGGAGGGGAAGGAGAGGCCCCCGGGAGGAGCCTCCGGGACCGAGGGACCGGGATCCTGTGCCGGCGGTCGCCGCTGCCATCGCTCCGGGGTGGCGGAGATGTGACAATGTCCCCGAGCCGACCGTCACAATGTGGTGGAGCCGACGGGTGCACTGTATCTGAAGCCACTGTGACGGCGCTGTCGCGATGTGTCGGGACCGATCGTTGTCGTGACAACGCCTCCAACAGCTCGTGACCGTTGTCGTTACCACACCTCGCCAAGCCACGGCAGGCGAGTGCCACTAATGCTACCATATGCCCTCTTCGCAGCTTCCGCATTGGCACCTGCAGCACCAACCGGGCTGTGGGACAGAGAGGGAACCGTGGGTTTTGGCATCTTTGCATGCGTGAGACCACCGCAGAGCACTTTTGGGGTGCCCATCCCATCCCATTCCCATCCCATCCCATCCCATCCCGTCCCGTCCGTCCGTCCCGTCCGTCCCGTTCCGTCCACCTCTCAGTTTGAGACGCGTACGGCGGGGCTGCGCCCGGTGCCAGGTCTGTCACACTCGTAGGTGCCACTCTCAGTGACACTGAATCGGTCACGTCCCTTCTGCCAGAGCTGCCCGTCCCTGTACCAGGTGGTGTCACCAGCGGTCCCCGAGCCATGGCAGGTCAGTGTCACCTCATCCCACAGCACCGCCGGTGTCCAGGGGGGCTCCACGAGGATCTGGGTGCTCTGGGAGCCTGCGGGTGACAGGGGACAGCAGCCTGGCAGGGCCACCGCAGGGTGGGGACAGCAGGGGGGACCGCATCCCCTGAGACTCACCGGCGAGGCCGAGGGTCTGGGCTGGAAGGGAGAAGGGACAGGGCTGGCTGGGGGTGGCACTGTGGGGACAGCGGCACCCGGGGGATGGGGTGCCCTGTGGGGACACTGGGGTGGCGCAGAGATCTCGGGGATGGGGACCCAGAGGCCACCCCAGGCTGAGGCAGGACATGGGGACACCATGGATAGCCCAGAAATGGAGAAGCCACCCTGTGCTCGCACAGGCCACCTCCACAAGCCCCACAACCCCTGGCCCCATGGCCACATCTCCCTTGTCCCCATTCCTGCATCCCTTGTCCCCATTTCTGTCCCTACAGCTGCCCCAGCCCCATGATGCCTCTCCCCGCTCCCCCTCCTCACATTCCTGTCCCCTCATTCCTGCTCCCCCATTCCTGTCCCCATGTCACCGCGGTCACATCAAGGTCCACTCCCATGGAGTGGCTCTGCTGCCATTGGAGACCTGAGGGGACCACCTGTGCCCCCTCCCCACTGGTCTCTGCCCCACCGGGGCACTCACCCCACAGGAGCAGCACCACCTTCCCGGCCATCCGGTGTCCCCTGCCATCCGGGGTGGCTGTCACACGCTGCTGTGGCTACCTGTCCCCTGGGTGGCCGCTTTTTGGTAGAGGGAGGAAGCACTGTCACGTCTTGTCCCCTTTGTGATGGTGGCCTTGGTGGTGGCAGGGTGGGGACAGGTTGGCCACAACTGGGGAGAGCGTGGGCAGGGGGATGGTGGACAAGGTTGGACATGGTGAAGAAATGAGGTCCCTATGAGTGGGGGGCTCAGTGGGTGTGGAGAGTCAGAGGGCACCCAGGGCTTTGGGGGACATAAGGAATGGGGGTCCATGGTGGGGGGAATTGGGGTCCCAGCCATGGGCAGGGGCTGAGTGGGCACATGAGTGGAAGCTCCTTCCCTGGGTGCCTCAGATTTTGGGGTGACTCAGGGCCCAACAGAGACCCCTCAGTGTGCTCATTGTGTGGGGGTCACCCCACGTGGATTCCGAGGGTCTCTGGGGTTGTGTGTCCCCCTCCTTCCCTACGGGCTTTTTCTTCTCTTTATTTCCATTTCTTTTATTTTTGAATCCCCCAATTCCGGGCTCGGTGGTTTTGGGGAGCTCCGAGCAAGGAATGGGTTGAGAGGAACCCTGGCAGGGGAAAAGGGGATTCTCGGGGTGCAGACGGGGTTGGGGGGCTGTGGGCGATGGGGGTGTCCCCCCAACACTTTCACTTTCCCGCAGCAGAAGGGAGAGGCCGTTTGTGCTCAGGGTCACACGGGGGGTGGCTTCTGTCCTGGGGGGCACATCCAGGGGGTTCTGGCCTGGGGACAAGCGCGGGAACATGGAGCAGTGGCCGTGCTGGGGCTGGGGGTGACCCCGGCCGGATGGCGACAGTGGCTGGGGACACGCTGTCACCGTCGGTCCCCACAGCCCGGGACAGGCCCGGCACTCGCAGCGCGGTGGCAGCGGGGCCCCTCCCCAGCGCTCCGCTCCCACCATTCCGCTCCCTCCTTCTCCAGCCCGGGGGCTCTGCTCTGCTCTGCTCTGCTCCGCCGCTGGCCCGGGCTGTCCCCTCGGCCATTTGGGTCCCTGTCCCTCCAGCCCGGCCCCTCGGGGCTGTGCCTCTCCCTCTCTCTCCTCCTCCGCCCTGCGGGGGCCGGTGCCGGGCACGACAGCCTCCAAGGCGCGGACTCAGAGCGCTCCCCTGAGCGGGCCGCGGCAGAGGCAGCACCGAGCACCCGCTTTGCTCCGCATCCCGAGGGAATCCCACACTGCCAAAGCCGCTGTGCCGGGGCTCAAGGGGGAAAAGGGGCTGCGGCTTTCGGGCAATTGTGGCGGAACGCCCCGGGAGGGGCTGCTGTGGCCCCGACACTCGGCTGAGGGGCGGGCGCTGCCTCCCTCCCTCCGTCCGCCGTGAGGGGAGAGCGGCCGCGCAGGGTGAGTGCCCGGCCCCGGGACACGGCTCCGCTGCCCCTGGGCACCGCCATCGAACCTGCTGCCTCCGCCGGTGGTGCCCGCGGCCGCTGGCGGTGCCGGGGCCGAGCGCTGCCCGGGAGTTGGCAAAAGGAGCCATTTGCCCTCGTCCGTGTGGAGAGCGCCGAGCCCGCCATGGGCCCTGAGGGGATGGGCTCGAGCGCAGCGCCCCCTCAGGGCCGACAGCGCAGCTGCGCCAAAGATGGAAAAGGCGCGAAGAGTTTGGGGAAATTCTGGTTTTGTGTTATTGTTTCTTTTCTGTTCTATTTATTTTCGAGGGTTATTACTTTACTGATTTATTTTTTTGGGTGTTTGTTGCTTTCTGTGTAATCGGGGCCACTCGGGGTAGCGGAAGGGGAATGGGAAGCCCTTGGGGGTTCTGGGGCACTGTGAGGGGATTGGGGAGCTCCGGGTGCCCTCACTTGTGACCCCCACTCGTGACCACCAACCCGTGCAGGGTGGGCACATGGGAGCAGCGGAGAGGGGGACACACCCCCAGTGTCCCCAGTGTCCCCAGTGTCACAGCATTGTGTTCCCGTAGATGTCACCGGGTTCCCGCTGTCGCCCATGGGCTCCCGGCAGCTCCGCGTAGATGACCTTGGGGTCCCGGGGGACGGCGACACGGGGGGACCCTGCGAGAGACAGCGCTGTGGGGTCTGGGTAGGGGGTGACACCCGTGGGTGACGTGTCCCTGTGTGTGTCCCACCCCGTCCTCACCTCTCGCCTTTTTGGTGTGCACGGCGTGCGGGAGCAACCTCCCCCTCCGGGGGACGGGGCTCCGGGGGGGCCTGGGGGATACACGGGGTGAATGGGGGATGGCGTGTTGGGGTTAAAAGGGGGGGGGGGGGGGTCGTGGCTGGAGCCCCCCACTCACCTGTCCTGGTGCTCCCTGGCGGGCTGCAGAGGAAAGGGGGAGGGGGGTGACTGTGGGGTCCATGGGGTCCTGACCCCACACAGGAGCCCTGAACCCCCACAGGACCCACAGCCAAGGTCACTGGGGGCTCAGCCCCTGCCATGGCGGGTGCGGCTCCCACGCTCCCTGGGACCCCCGGCCCCCATTGTCACCCACCCCGGCGGTGCCACCGCTGCCAGGCCACGATGACAGCCACGAGCAGGACAGGAACATCAGGGAGCCACCGAGCCCTGCGGCCACTGCGCCTGGGGGAACCGGGTGTGACCGGGGACCGGGGGTGATGGTGGCATTGGCCACGGGCACTGCGGGGACACGGACGGGGCTGAGCCGGGGGAGGGGCTGGGAGGGATAAGGGTGGGATGGGGATGCCGTGGGTGGGGTCACCCCCAGCCCCAATGTCCCCTCACCCAGCACGGTGACATTCAGGGGGTCACTCCCGGCCACGCTGTCCCCATCGCTGACCCGGCACTGGTAGTGGCCGCTGTCATTGTCCCCAACGTGGCGCAGCTCCAGGCGGGGGCCGGTGCCCAGCGGTGCCCCCGAGCCCCCCCGGTGCCAGGAGAAGGACAGGGGACCTGTCCCCGCGGCCACCGAGCAGCTCAGCACCAGGGGGTCACCCAGTGCCACCTGTCCCCCGGGGGGCTGCGCCGACAGGACACCTGAGAGCGGGACCCCTGCGAGGGGCACCGGGGCAGTGAGGACAGGGAAGGTGGGGAGACCCAGGCAGATGAGGACTGGACCGTGCGGGCCTCGAGAAGGGGTGAGGAGGGACGGGGGGACCTGAGCGGGATGGGACAACCGGGGAGGGTGTGGGCAGGCTGGTGTCCCCGGGCAGGGCTGGGTGTCCCCGGGCAGGGCTGGGTGTCCCCGGGCGGGTCCCGGGGCGCTGCCGGGGCTCCCCCGCCCATCCCCGCACTCACTGCGCACCGTGACGCGGAGCCGGGCGCTGCTCTTCCGCACGGTCCCCCCCTCGGAGCGCACCTCGCAGCTGTAATCCCCCGAGTGCGAGACCCCCGCGGCGGGCACCAGGAGCCACGGGGACCCCTGCGGTCCCCCCAGCACCCGCCCGTCCCGGTAGAAGAGGTGCAGGAGGGGGCTCGGGGCCGCAGGGGGCTGGGGGTGCTGAGGCAGCTGATATTCAGGGGGGACCCCTCGTTGAGCTCGGGGGGAGCCTCCAGCACCGGCACCGGGAACAGCTCTGGGGAGGAGGGGATCGACCCCGAATCCCCGGGGGGCTGGGAGGTGTGGCGGTGGCGGTTGGGGTGCTCACCTGACTGTCACTCGTCACTGAGCTGATTCTCCCAGCGCTGCCCGATGCCACCCCCCTGCTGTAGTGGCGCTTGGTGCGTCAGAGGGACAGGGACAGCTCGTCCCAGGGGCCCCCCCAGATCTTTGTCCCCGTGGTAGAAGCGCAAATCAGTGACCAATTCGTTCTGCCAGACCCGACAGCGCAGTGTCACCGTGTCCCCTCACAGGCCCGCGTGGCACCTGCAGACCAGCCGTCTGGGGGACAGGGGGGAAACCGTGGGGCTTAGGGGATTGATGGCTGAGGCCACCCGAGCCCTTTTGGGGCCACATTCCCATCCCATCCACTCCATCCCTCCCATCCACTCCATCCCTCCCATCATCCCATTCCATCCCATCCCTCCGTCCGTCCCGTCCGTCCCGTCCCCCGTCCCGTCCGTCCCACCCTCTCCACCATTTAAGACCTCACGGCGGACTGAGCCCGGTCCGGGTCTGTGACAGTCTAGGTGCCACTCTCAGTGACAGTGACATGGTTGCGTCCCTTCCACCAACAGCTCCTCCCGTCCTTGTACCAGGTGGTGTCACCAGCGGTCCCGACCCATGGCAGGTCAGTGTCACCCGGTCCCACAGCACCGCCGGTGTCCAGGGGGCTCCACGAGGATCTGGGTGCTCTGGGAGCCTGCGGGTGACACGGGACAGCAGCCTGGCAGGGCCACCGCAGGGTGGGGACAGCAGGGTGGGGACACGGCATCCCCTGAGGACTCACCAGCGAGGCCGAGGGTCTGGGCTGGAAGGGAGAAGGGACAGGGCTGGCTTGGGGTGGCACTGTGGGGACAACTGTAACCCATAGGGACACCCGTGTGGCACGGATGGGGACACCATGGGCATGCCAGGCTGAGGCAGGACATGGGGACACTGCAAACCCCGCCATGGGACACCATGGCCACCCGTGCTGACACCCGTCACCCACCAGCCCCACAGCCCCTGTCCCCACAGCCACATCCCCATTGGTGGTTGTACCCTTGCCCCTGTCCCTGCATCCGTCTGTCACTTTGTCCCCACAGTTGCCCCAGCCCAGTTGTTCCAGACCCCAATCTCTTCCCCTGTTCCTGTGCCCCCATTCCTGTCCCCATGTCACCCCTGTCCCCGGTCACACTGGGGGTGCACCCATGCTCTGCTGGCACTGGGGACCTCAGGGGACCCCGCAGCCCCCCTGTGCCCCCTCCCCACCGCTCTCTGCCCCACCGGGGCACTCACCCCACAGGATCAGTGCCACCTTCCCGGCCATCCCGCTGTCCCCTGCCATCCGGGCTGGCTGTCACGCTGACTTGGGACACTTGTCTCTGTTGCTGGCGGCTCTTCGGATGCAGGGACAGGAAGCCAAGCTGACGTTTCGTCCACACCTAGTGCCCTTTTGACATGTGGGGGCAGGTGAGACACCACAGGGGACAGGATGGGGACACGGTGGGACATGGTGGGAGATGGGGGCGTGGGGGGCTCAGGGGATGTGGGGACAACAGGACGGGTGTCCAGGGGAATTGGGACAGAGGTGGAGGGGCAGCCCCAGGGAATGGGGTCAGGGAATGTGGGTTCCCATGCATGGGGAGTTCCAGGGATGGGGGTCCCAGGGGAACACGATCCCCAGGGATTTGGGGTCAGGATGCAGGTCCCAGGGATGGGGATCCTGAGGAAGGGGACCAGGGGTGGGGAGGATGAGTCCTGGCAATGGGGAGGGGAACAAAATGGGGTCCCATGGATGGGTTCCCAAGGGAGTTGGGGTCCAGGGATGGGCAGGGCTGGGTGGGGATGTGGGTGGCAGCTCCTTCATGGGGCCCCTCAGATTTTGGGTGACCCAGTGCCCAGCGCATTCGGGGTGCCCATGGTTTGGGGATTTCAACGCAGGGTGAATCCATGGGGCTCTGGGTCTGTGCCCCTCCCCCACCCAGCAGCTTTTTCCTCTCTTCATTTCCATTTTTATTCCTTATTTTCTCACTTTCCATCCCCCCTTTCCCCCCTGCCCCAGTTCCTGGCTCAGCGATCCCGGGGAGCCCCAGAGCAGGGAACGGCTTGGGAGAAGCCCAGGGAGGGGAAAAGGATGGACATTGGCCAGCCCTGCTCTGTCCAGCCCCAGGGGACAGCCAGGACCTGAGGGTGCCCCCCGCCCCCTCGGCTTTGATTCTCGCAGCTTCAGAGCTGCTCAAAGGTGAGAATTGCGTGCGGAGGAAAAAGGCCTGGCTGTGGTTTGCTCAGCCCTGCCAGAAGCTCAAACACCAATGGGAGCCCAAGCAGGGGCTCTGCGAGGGCCTTTGATGGTTTTCAGAGCGGGGCTGGCTGGAAACCACCCCTGCAGGGGCATTTCAGGCCGGAAACGCAGCAATCGATCATCGTGTCCCTCTGCCCGAGGGACTGACAGAGCCCCAAAACTCCTGCAAATGCCACAACGATGTGCTCAACAGCCCGAGCTGCACCCTCCTCCTTCCTGCCCTGCCGGGGGCTGACGGTGGCCGGATGTCCCGCAGCCACCAAAGCCGCTCTCGCTGCTCTCCGCAGCCGCACGGGGCGAGAAAATTGAGCGGAGGGTTCGTGGCTTGAGCTCAGGAGCAGCGGAGATCGCTCATCGAATCGTGTCAGGGGCACAACAGGCTGGGAATGAGAGATACTCATTGGATTTATGGCTGGAAAAATCAGAGCGGGACACGGAGATGTCAAACGAACCCTTCCAAACACCTTCCCCCCGCCCCAAACTCCTTCCCGCGGCGCGGGGGTTCGGCAATGGGGGTCCCGCGAGTGCCGG
>VKON01003692.1:0-20816 GCA_009741485.1 Malurus cyaneus samueli
TTTGTGGGCCGGGGGTGCCAGCCACCTCAGCCGGCCCTGGGCAGCGCGCTGTCCGCGCGATCCCGATGCCGTGGATCCCTCGTGACCCGGTCGTCCTCAGCGCCGGCGGGCGGCGGCCGGCCTTCGCGCAGGCGCCTCGGCCGCTGGCGCGTGCTGGGCAGGGGCCGTTCAACGTCGGCGCCGCGGGCCGGGCACGGCCGGACGGCTCCGGGGGCTGCGCCGCTGCTGCCGCCGCTTCCCGGGGCCTCTGGGATTCAGGGAAGCGCTGCACCCCTGAGAGGTGCCCTACGAGGCCCTGCGAAGGAGCAGGAGAGGCGAGATGAGGTGCTGCTGCCCCGCTCGCTCTGGGGTTAGAACCTGAGAGGGACCGGAAATAGAGATGGCGTCTGCCTCTCTCCCACAGAGGGAGTCAAGTTCTATCGGGCCTTTAACAAAGGAAACTGGGACAAATAAGAGACTTCTGAACCCAAGTGTGAAGCCTCTTTAGCTAACCTCATCCAGAAAGAAAAGGGCAATATTTTCCAAGGGGAGGCTCGGAAAACGGCAGTGAATTGGGAAACTGCCCTCACGGATCTTCCCTGTCACCGGGCTTGAGGGACCAGAGAATGGCCTCTGCCTTCTCACTTAAAGAAGTGATGGCATCCTGCGTGCTTTGGAAATTGAAATGTATTTTTTCACACAACATATAATCAACAATACCAATGGACATGCCCTCCTAACGTTTGTTGGACTTCACAATCACCTTAAGTATACAACATTAATTAAAAGTCCTTACATTTTTGTTGATTATTTCAATATATATTTCATATCACCAACTAAGAACTCCAGAGGTTCAGAATAGGAAGGTAACATCAAGTACATTATTACATAAATAGCAAGCAATTATTAATACCCAGTGTTAAGATTCATAGTCCTGGATAAGTTTATAAAGACTGTTTTATTGTTTCCATCAAGCATCTTAGTTCTTCTTTGCCGCAGTCAGTGCATTTTATTAGCCTAGGTATCCAGGGATGAATACTGTCCCTGAAATAGCGGCTATTATATACAGATGTCATGCTCCTACAGTTTTCTAACACATCATCTTCCACTCGGTTTCCTGAACAGTTCAAGCATGATGTGCCATCAACATCTTTTTGTGAACATTGATGCAGCAGATCTGCATGCTCACCAACTCTGAGTGCTAGTCAGTTTCAATGTGTAACGTGGGCTGCTTTATATTCGTATAGCCATCTTCGTCCCAATGTGAATTAGTTTTTACGGCGAAATGCACTCGTCTTGTTTTATTGTGAGTTTTCACATGCCTAGAATATAATATGTCAGTATTAACATGGAAAATATATAAGTGCATTAGACTGTGTTTTGTTTAGGCATTAAATATTGCTACCTCACTTATTTTATACTCGTTATACAAAGCTCCTGTTCCTCCTTAGCTCTACTAGATACTTCAGTGAGTTACAATTATTCATCGTATAATTGCTCGTCATATGTTAGCTTTTTAGAGGAAGAGATGAAATTTAGCATGCTTGTCTTCGGAGTGGCCTCGAGTCATTAGCTCTTTCGCAACAGAAATAATGTGTCTTCTGATATTTCGTGTGGAAAGTTTAGGAAATCATTTATAGTGCAAACTCTATCGGATGATTCTAGGTTTTTGAGCGAGTTTTTTGGTTTTCGTATTATGGGTTTCTTGCTCATTCCATCATTAAGCAGAGGGCATGTTGAGCTGTCCGTTCGATGCCAAGAAATCTGCAAGACTTACCAGTGGTACGCCTTTGTTACACCCTGAGTCAATGTCCCGATCTCTTTCCCTGTGCTTTATCTGACAAGAAAAATTCGCAAATATCATACATGATGTGAAGACAGACGTTTGATGCATGATCTTTAAGGAAAACATCTCTTAAGATTAGAATTCTTGAGAGATTGGTAGTACATTATTATGCATTTCAATTGGACTTCTACGTGAGTTTCTTTAAATGATCATCGAGTAAATGTATATCTCTATATGTGTTCTATTTCATCTCTGGAGGTTCTCTTAATTATGGGTGTTCTGCTCATGTGTGAAGCTCATATCCAGCGACTGCGATGCGCAACGTGTTTCAGAGACTTTCCGCGCATAGAGGTTAAGACAGATGTGACTACACGCAAGATAGAGGTTGTTGCGAGAGCGAGTTATTATAAAAGGGTGCTGATGTTGCAAAGCTTGATAATTTTTGACCGCAGCCTTCGTGCAGTTACTGTAGTGAGGCTGCTGGATAGAGCAACTTGAGCAATGATGTGGTTTATATTTGATAGCGGTTCTCACGGTATGATGGCTGATGCTGATTTCCCGAGAGCTGGTTTTTTGCTTCGTTAGTCCATGTGCCGGCTTGTTTATGGTCTATTCATGTGTTTTGCGCTTTTCACTTTTGGCTGTACGGGGTGATTTGTTTTTGGAGCGTACGAGGCAATTTCTGATTTTCAGGTCTTCCAATGAAGATGGCACCCCGACCTGATAGGCTGCAGGTGAGGGTGGACACCATTGCTACGCAAGCGAATTCAGCTTCGAGTCTGGAAGTGCTGCAGCCATTTCCCAGATCCCAGCAACCTGCTCTCTTATGCAATTTCGCCTGTGCCTGGAGAGAATCGTGCTTCTGATTATGGGAAATGAAAACATAAAGTGGAAAAAAATGTTACCTATCAGTTGTCTCCCACTTTGTCTGGCGCTGGTAATTACACTACTGGAAATTTCTACTACATCTGGGTTTATGTTCTTACATTAAATGATGATAATCTAGTGTTCTACCAAATACCTGATATATACCGTAATTAATTTGAAAGGCCAATGATAGGTTTGGCCAAGAGAGATTTATTATATGTTGCAAAATATAAATCTTAAAGGTTTTACAGCTGTGTGAACAAAATGCATATATGTAGGAAAAAAAGCACCCCAAAACCAGCTGTTCTTTTTCTATTTGGTCAACTAATCAGAGGAATTATTTCTTTTTAACATACTGATTGTGCTCTTGAAGGCTGTAGATTGCAGAAAGTGACACAGTCACACTTGCTCCCTGTATAATCCAGTTCAGGGAAAGAGAATACAATTTTATGAAAAGTCAGTATCATATTGTACGTTGTATAAAAATAGGCAATTTGCAATCTAAAATGAGCGTGTTTAATTGTAATTGCAAGCAATGGATTTTTGTTATTGTATAATGGTTGGCACACTAACGGCCAACAGTAATGGCTTTGTGACTGAGATGAAAGGACTCTTGGGTTCACGCTCGAGGCAGACTTGTAAGCATGCAAGTTTTAAAAAGCCAGTTTTCACCGTAATTGTTACTAAGCTGTGCAGCCAATTGTAATCAGGTATGCTATTTGCATATGTCATTTAGTGATTTATTTCTAGCAGTTACATGTTTTGGGAGGTTTTTTTTACTAAAGCCACCTAAAGCAAAACAAAAAAGCTAACCCCTCAACACCATTGTTTCCAACGTTGGTTGCTCTTATTAAGCAGTCAAACTGAACCAAACACTGGAGGACTCGTGTGCAGTGTAACGTACTATTTATGATATACATACTATATGACTGACGCTTTGAGACAAAACATAATGGAGATTACCGGGGGTTTTGGGTTTGTTATTCTAGAGTTGACTATTACTTGTACTTCTGGCTTCTGTAGTGCTGGTGGCTTTCAGTTAATGGTTGGCTATTCACCACCGGTTCGATTCTGGAGTGTCAGGTCGTTTAGAGCTACCACGACATAGATGTACTTCTCTATAAGAGATTCTAGGCCCCTGAGTGTTCCCTGACTACTTGCCAGTGTCTTCGATGCATTCTATATGGGATTAGTGTTTTGTGCTGAGAGTCGATTCTTGTCTTATCCCTACGAAGAATTCTCCAGGGAGTTTATTTATATTCACTCTGTGTATGTGTTGTTTATTCTTATTCTTGTAGTATACTGACACAGGTTGGTTGATTCTTGTGTACACTTCTCTAATATGTGGCCTTTACGGTCCGCATTTTAATGTGGATATTTTATCATTAGATTGATATTGTCCATCTGATGACCTTATTACACTCCTATTTGTGCTAGCCTTTGCAGGCTTACTAGCAAGATGAAAGATATTTGTGCTTGTTTGGACTTTCTACGAGTTCTATCCTGCTTAGTTCCTGTATGTAGGGATAGGACAACGCTATATTCTCTATCTACTCCTAGTTCAGTTCTTGGGTTCTCTATTGTTTGTTCTCGACTAATAAGAGAGATTATGGATTAGAGTCAGCTCTGTGTTTCTAACGTTAATGGATTGTGGCGAACTCTGTGTGCTATCGCGCTCGTGCTCTAGGAGTGTAGCTGTATCTTTCTTGCTATATTAGTCTTTTTCATATAAGCTCGTTCTGATTCAGGCATGTATTATACAGTGTTTCGTATTCATGTACTCTTCTATCCGATAGGTGTTAAACTTGACAAAGCTTCAGCGGATGTATCATGGATAATTGATCTTATATTTCAGCACATGTATATCTGTATATTCAATGTGACGTCTCGAGAGGAATATATAGAATAGCCAGAATATTGACATATGTGATAATATAATAATTCATTTTAGCATTTTTATAAAACTATTGTCATAGCGAATGGCCCCCCCAATAGTGCTATTCGAAAACAGGTACATATATAATGTTTCTTTACATTATTTGTTGTTTGTGTGTAACCGAGGCTTTTCTTCTTGCTTTACTCACTCATTGCTAGAGTTGACAGTAGTTCCAGTATCACTAATGAATTTCACTTTTTTTGAGAATGTTATTACTGCAAATACTGATCGTGCATCTGAATTAATTGATAGGAGAATAGTATTGCTGGACGAGTGGTGACAATGATAAATTAATTTTAATCTCACTCTAGTTAAACCTTTTTTCTATGCACGTGTGAACTCTCTTCAGATTACCATTAATACTGTGGCTGTATCAACTGACATTCCTTTGTAGGCTCTGAAACATCAGCTGCATGTCCTGCTTCCTGAAGGGAATCCCAGAAGCCACAGGCAGGGGGATTAAAAGGCAGAAATGCCCATGGAAGGAGCTCTCTAGATTATTTTATTCAAGGAAGCACTTGCTGATTCCTCTTAGAGGACCAACCTCCTATTAGCATTCAGTCCGTTGCCTGATTCGATGATGTGCAGAGCATAGATGTGCTAAACCGCAGCACGTCTGTTCTAATCTATTTTTAATTTTATCTGACCTTGAGAATCGCAACTCGGTTGGTACTTTGTCCTTAGCGCATAGTTGGATTAGTCTTTAATGTTCCAGATGTATGTCTACTCTTGGTGGATGCAGATTGTATCTGTACAGGGTCATGACTTTAGAAGATCATCTGATTGAATTGAAGTTTAAGCTCGTTGTGTTGATGCTCCTGGAGGCTGCGATGTCTATGACATGGTGTAATAGGAATGCATTTTATCGAGTCTTGCACTCACTGGTCTCTAGACTTATTATGAAATGATAGATGAGTGTTAGTTACGCAATAGCAATAGTGAATGACAGGTTTGTCATTACATTTTTCCGTTATCGAGGATTGTATATCCACGTGTGAACAGGAGTTGCAGCCTTTTTGGCAAACTTGATCGTACTTAGAATACTGACAGATCTTTAATCTTCTATTGCGATCTTGTTTAATAAGAGGAGAAAGGGTATCTTGATCTCGCTAGTCAAGATATGTGAGTGTGGTTGACATATGTATTGACTCTGTGGATTTTTATTGTAACCGAGGGGTTTATATCATAGCCAATAATTGATTAAGTTGTGTGAGAAGTTAGTGGTGAAAGATATTATAGAGGCTTCTTGTCGGAATCTCCTGGAATATAAATTCTACTCTCTTGTAGTTATCATTTAGATTGCTGTGAGGCTGGTTAGTCATCTCTGATTAAAAAATGTCTCGCTCTAGTTATCTCTAATTTTCTGATAAAATCAGACTGTATAGTTTTAAAAAAACAATCGTCGAGAATAGATTTGACGAAGCGACCATATATATATTATGACTTAGTAGAGTCTATAGAACATCACATGAGTTTGTTTACGCATGCGTAATCTTTTTATGTTAGTGCTTTATTTTGTAATGAAGTATGCCTGGGATTTTAGATAAGAGAGTAAAAAGAGTAATCGAAGTGCACACAACTATTAATTATCTAAATATAGAGTATTCATACTTTGTAAGTGTCTAGCATAGAATTATGAGGTATACCTTGTTCACTGAAGTATCAGACCTGGAAGATCATGAATGTTCTTATTGCTGTTTATTGCAATATCCATTGGTGATCTCGTTAATATTGTATTAATTATATTGATGAAGGACCGTTTATTAATAGATTACAATTCTAGATATTATTCTCTGCTGTCATTGCCTCTGTTTATATATCACTGCGTACCAGATGTAATATTGTTGCTTATCGATTTCTCAATTATATGGATGTTAAATACTTTTACGTATAGATATACCCTCTGCATCTATCTTAGTATGACAGTATCCAATGGATCCTTTATTTATATTTATGTCGTGGAACTGATTTAAATACTATGAATCTCTGAGATGAAGAATGAGTGAGTGATAAAATCCTTGCTTTAGTCTGATCAATAAGCGTTCTGTTCAATCTCATAATTTTGTGGGCATTGTGAATTTTCTTATGTGTGCAAGATTCTCCTGTGAGTTCTTACCCCGACATGCTTTTGTAGTTCTGTAGAAGAGGCTGCTTGATTTGCGCTCTGTTTAGGTTCCTGATTGCAGTGACATATTGTATAGTCAATAGCATTTTTAATGTACTCATCTAAAGATTATCAGCTTCGTAGACATTGAATTGGAGAATATCAATAGAATTGAGCTGAACTTTTAAGTATTAGGTCAGAGTGCAGACGCGATTCAGTGTGAAGTTCAAGTAATACTCCGAGTCATCACATTTCTTCTATGAGATAGAACTGAATATCTAGAAGATGGGGCCTGCTTTTTCTTTAGTCTCACATAGTATTGTGTTGAGAGTATGACTGCAGAGGAATGTACCGTACTATGACGCGCAATGGCTCTGCATTGTCTGAAATCCCGATACTAGAAAATTTAAATAGAAAAAGTAATTAGATATGTTCAAGTCTTCTCGAGAGGAAATGCATTCGTGACTCACGAACAGGATGTAGCATAGTGTAGATTCATGTGGGACCAAACAAGCGAAGTGAAAACATTTTTCGTAGGTCCGATTACTTATGGAAAATGCGACACCATTATTATAGATGATTGCATTTAGATGATGGTGTTTTGTGTTGGCATAGATTAGAGAATAAATATTGTTCTTGTAAAGTATCCTCTGTGTTATCATAAAAATCCTTAGCTTTCTCTGGATGGATCAGTGCAAGTCAGTATTATGTTGACATGTGGGTGTAAGACATGAATTATATCATGTCCTATGCTTAAATTTCGGATATCTAAATACACTATATTAAGAAGGTGATATAACTGGATTAACAGATCTCTTCTAGTTCCATAATAGATTACTATGTCGTGTGTGTGTGTGTGTGTCCTAATTTTGATTATATATTCTGACCATGCACTGTGGCTGTATAAATAGGCCAGTCTAGGATGTTTTGAGATGCCAGAAGATCCCCTCCACCACTCGTGGATAACTTCAGAGCCATTAGAGCCTATATAATTAGGACTTCTGCAGCTGAGTCAAGTAGGTATAAATGACGCATTGCAGATGAGATCGAGAAGAAAATGTGATCCTAGATATGAGAAACTCATTCTTCGATATAGTGTGAAATAACGATTGGTTCCCTCTGTAGCACCTGGGAAATTTGTATAATGATTTATTCTAGCTCTGGAGAAACTAACATTCACCGAGTGAAACGTTAGCAAAATACATATGGATGTGTCAGACATTGACAACGTAAAATACCTAAAATGTAAACATGATTAAGATAACTGTACTTTTTAAAATGGGATCGAGATGACCTCATTTACGCTTGTTAAGAGCGCGAGTTTTATGAAGGCACTTCAGGTGACTTTGTAGTTTTGAGAGGCACAGGGAATACACGATTGAATTTAGAAATACTTATAGCTGATATTCATTTTTGTTGGCTGTTAACAAAGATCCTTGTGGTGAAGTTTATTCTTGGTATTCTGCTTAGAATGAGACAAGATTTATATTTTTAGCGTAGATTAATGCAGTCTTTTGTTAGTTATGTTACCAGTCTAGTATTTCAGTATGTATGTGATCATTCATATCATATTCTTGTGTGTACTAAAATGGACGCAGTGTGTGCTCAGTCCTGATTAGTATCTCTTTCGCAGAAGAATTGGATGATTTCCACACTAAGAGACTTAATCAGTCATTAGTCAGATTTAGTGAAACTATACAATGTGCGTGTGTGATCTCTTTTTTCTCACCATGGCTCTATCAGAAACAATATAATCTAGTCTATGACATTGTTTGCTTAGGAAGGCAGCAGGCTGCTGGATGTGGCAACATTGGTAAATATCATTCCCGAGAAGTTCTATTTTGGTGGCAGGCATTCTTACTACGCTACCTCCGCGTGAATGCAGCTAGAGGGTAAGATATATCTTCGCCCCTTGCTTTTTCCTGTAGGCATGTAAGCGTGTTGATCACCAGTGATTGTAGTGCTTTAAAGAGATTATATTGTATATTGATGGCTTTCACTATCCATGAGTCAACTATGATGTGGTACATACTATTTTCGCTGGTCTGATCATTCTGTATCTCAAAGATCCATGTTATGCTGTGAAAAGCAAGCGTTACGTTATTTGTGGACAACGCTTCGAGCGATCGAGAATGCTCCTCTGACCTCAAATTGAACCCTTTCTATTACATATCTGAGATGAGTAGCAGCACTTCCATGAGTGAAAGTTCGTTTGTTTCAGTTGTAGCAGAGACATGATTAATTTTAGACTTAAAGTTCATGTTCACTTTGCGAGTTTCATGTGTTACTCCTTGATACACTTGACCTTTGCTTTCTGACAGTCATTTTCTCATGTCTTTCTCTTGCCAGTTATCTAAATCCATTAGCTAATAATCTCGATAGGATGTTGTCTAGAGCATAAAAATAGTTGTTAAACACCTGTGCAGTCTGTTGTGCTGTTAGCGTTACTAACCTGGCACATTGTGTGAGCTGCGAAGACTTACATTGCCAAGGAGGAAGACAGAGGAGCTCTGCGACATAGCGTCATATGTGTTCATTTCCATTTGTAGACACTGGCACTGTGCTAGTTTAGAGAATGCAGATATATATAGAGCATTGATAGTCACCTTCGATGGTTACGCTGTTCTTTAGTATTATTTAAGCTTTCCCTAGTAGGCCATAACTTTTTAGCGCGATTGTATAATCTACTATTCTGCAGATCGATTTTAACTTATCGACATTCAAAAGGTTACGTCTAGAAGTCGTGCTATCAGTTTCATCTTGCTTTGTCCCTTATTTATCAATCTCGCTGATTCGATCTTATTGTCTGTTTCACTTTCGCTGCATGTAAATACAGATAAATGGGTAAACGTTTGTTATTTTCCATCCATTTGATAGACTTAGTGACGCAGTCGAGAGTTTCATCGAGTAGAGATCAATTGTATGGTGGCATGTCTGTGCATGTGTATCCTCTGGCTATCCGTGTCGACGACAGTTGTAGTTTCTGCTCGCAAGGGCTCGAATAGAACAGGGTACTTGAGTTTCGTATATTCTCTCAAGAGCGGCACGCAGATAGCTTTCTCTTTAATGGCAATATTGAACTGAGTGTGGTTGCAGAGCCACTTTATACAAATTCACTTTAGTGCGAGTTAGAGCCCTAATCTGGTAGAGAGCAGTTTAGACTCGCAAATGAAGCGCTCTATCACTCAAATATTTGGAATTAAGTGAAATTGTAAGAACAAAATTCTAAGAACAGCAGCAAGTGCCAGACAAAAAGAAAGAATCCATTATGTTGATATGTGCCATGCCTCATGCCAGAAGTTTCATACTAGTAAATTAGAGATAGTCTTTTTGTATAAGAACTACCTCGAGCAAGGACAGAGGGCATCGAACACGGCTGGTGCTGTTCTGAAGCACAAAAAATCAGCTCATCAGATCATCATATAACATGTCTCGTAGGAACTGCCTTTAAAATATTTGTATTTGTGGATAACCTCGACTTCTCTCTAACAAATTTGCTCTTGTTTGCTCTCTCACTCACTTTTTCAGTTCGCAGATTACTGTCTTCTGGTGTGAGTGCCTTTCACTGAGTTGAGATGCCTAAGAGTTGATAAGTGATTACAGATGGATCTCCGTGTCAATACCTATTTATTTCTTCTTCGTGTGATTCTAGTGTGTAGTAGACTGTTATAATCAGTGAAATTTTGTTGAGATTCTTGAAATGAATCAGCGCTTGAATCTTTGGTTTCCAGGATCTGTAGTGCTGCCTTTACAATCTATGGATCCACTAATTCCGCGTGAACACACAGCACTGTAGAAAAGGAAGTATTTTTCTACGCTCTTGTCATCAGGGAGATACTCTTCTCACTTATCATTAATAAATAAAAGGTCTCTAGAAATGGTGATCTCAGTATCACCAACATTAGGTTTTTCGCTTGTTGTTCTATGTAGGAAGATGTACGCTTTGATGTTTATTGATTTTCGTTTAGACTCTCTGTAGTCATAAATGGCCTGAGAACTACCACTATAATTTGCAGGGATCCCTACTTAAGGTGTCAGATAAGTTTACACCATGCTCGTTTCTTTGTGGTGCTTCTTGACATGATACGTTTTGATATATTATAGTCCCTTCTTTTTTTTAGTATGCTGCTTTAGGATAAAGTATGTTATATGTGTAAAATGATGATGTTTGGTCTATTGATACAAATTGATTTATGATATTAACAGATAAGGACAGTAAGTATGACACAAAAAAAGGATAGTCTATCCTATTGATTATTTTGTAGTAGGTTTCGATATAGCGAGCAAGGCTCATGCACTGAATGTTAGTTTTGTGAGGTTGAGAGGAGCAACATGGAATCGGCTGGAATTGTATTAAACTGAAGAAAGTTTTTTAATAAGATCACTGAGGTTTCTTGCATTGCTCATAGAGAGCTGATATGATTCCGATCTTGGAATAGTTACGTGTTATAGATCATTTTTGAGCAAATGCGGACGTTGAAAAGCAAAGTGTGCAACGAAAGAAATTTATGTCGCTTTGTGCTTTGTTAAAGGATAATAATATAAGGCTGACATGTGTCATTTAATAGAGCAAAGACTCTCTTGCTCCGTTCAAGAGATTATTGTAAATGATTAAGGATAGAAATACTTTGTAAGCAACACAGTACTTCACTTTTATGCTTTTAACTTGTAATCGACCTCAGAACTCGAGCCGCATTTAATTGTTGTACCAGTACGATTATTGGTGATTAGCTCTATTTTATTAGAATTCACTTGATGAAGGACACTATTATGCTCAACTATGGCTTGTTTTGTATACAGGACCAGAATGTTAGACACTATTGGTGGAATTGTCCTCAGTAGATTAATTTTCTCATCTCTCGAAATGTAGTATATTTTAGCAGCATAGGCGAAGTATTATAGGAGCAGTCAGTTTGGTTGATTTATTTTGAGAAGAATCTTGTGCTAGATTGTCAAACTCTCCAAGCTCTATTCTTCAGAGAGTCGTATCACTAGGGGATATCCAGATTCTGTAGTGAATGACAATCTCGTCTGGCAGAATTTCTTCAATATAGAAATTGAGTGTTGTTCAATTCTGTTGCACGCTAGCTTGCGATCTCCTCTCAGTGAGTTCTCACTCATATCTCTATTCACCCCTCTGTAGAATGCAGATTTCACTATAACTTGACTCGTTAGTGACATACATCATGTAGACCGAATGATGGCTTCTCTTTTAGCTCACTACCTGTCCGCTGTGATAATACTCTCTGATCACTTTCTGTTTGGTGTTTCAAGTTCTTGTTTCACTTCTTCCTTCCGGAGAAGTGTGACTCATATCAGGGATCACATCTATAGTTGTCTAGTTCGTACCATTCGATTTCTTCTCAGGCGATACATTTCACTTTATCTCGCAGAATAAGGAGATGTAGGAACGCCCATTGAACTGAGAGTTTACTCGTGGAGTCATTCCAAGGCATTATCCACAGGTGGCTGTGGATTCGTGCTGTTGCAGACTGGAGGATGGCTATTGTATGGCGCAGTAGGTTGTTTTGGGAAGGACAGGGTAACGTTTAGTTAGTGACGAGGCTGTACTCATGAACAGAAGAAATAGAAGTATAGTGTGAGGGGAAATAGAATGGTATTGGGCAAGTTTTGATCTACCATGTGTTCTAGATGAAAGAAGAGGTGTAGATACCTGAAAGGCCTAGTGAAGATCTTGCGAGTCAATGGCTTATGTGCAGAGATGAGAGATAGTCTTTATCAGATGTAGTACTAGTGTGAGGACGTATATAGTAATGACATGAGAAGTAGGCTTTTAGGATTAGAATATGAAAAGATACTGAGTAGAACAGTTGCTGATGAAGCTAATCAAATATAGTGAGTTTCGTGCATTTAAAGTAACACACTTGCAGCGAATGGGAGTTTTACTCGCAAGCACGATAGATTCAATCCAACTGAGGTAAACTGCTGTTACATTGAAACAGAAATACATATTTTATCGTTTTCAGCGGCTTTAGCTCTCAGGCATAGTTCTCACTTATTCGTGATCCTGTGCAGTAGTCGAAGAACGCGCACAGGAGCACGCTAGTGGATCTACTGAGAGATATGGTGGCAGGTTATAGAGTTAATATTTCCAAACATTGAAAATCACAAATGATGTTGGAATGCAACCAATCTTGATGTCGAGTCTCAGTCTTGTCATGCCTCTGCATCATACTCTCTAGCGAAATAACTGATAACTCTAGTGTAGTATGAATCATATCATCTCACGTCGGTGTATCTAGATACATGCAATTAAATCCTCAGTTGGCATATTGTAGGCTGTTGGTGTTGTGAATGCATTAAGAAATTCTACGCAATGATATTGCGGTGGAGTTTTGGACTTCACGAGTCGCAGAACCATTTGTAACTTCCTGTAGTGCCTCGTGCGGTACAGCTAGTATTAAGAGTGATTGGTGTGCTTATTGATTGACAGCCAAGTGTCATGCTTCCTTCTGACTCGGGCTCAGGTGAACTATTCTGTTTGCTGTTTTTTCATAGGCAGTTAAAATATAATTTGATTTTGAAAACATCGTCCTCTGAACTGTTCGCGCTTTGTGGTGTGACTAAGAACTTACTCTATCGGTCTGTTTTTTCTGTCTTCCCACTGTACTATAATTTGTTAAATGGCACTGAGAGTCAGAGCTTAATCTTGATAGTACTACAGATGCTCCAGATTTACAGCGTGTCCCACTACACTACTTTTCGTAATCTACTTCTCTTTCAATTGATATAACTTCCAATGATTGCTTTATTGAAAGCTGCATAATTTGCGTTTTTGATATAAAATTTTGGTCCTTTGACTTAGTAGGCATTTTCAGACATCTTGTTACTTTTGGATTTTTTTTGATGAGCCTGAGTAGTAAATAACAATTATAATATTTCAGAATTTGCTGAAAGTAACTCTACGGTGAATCCTTCTTTTGACTAGAATACTGTGAATAGTCGTGTATTGTAATTCCTTGGGAAGAGGTTTCTTTTCGCGAGGTCGATGATTACTGCTGTTCACACGTGACCTATTTTTAGGGCTGTAACTTATACATGGAAAAGTGCTATGAATTTTGTGACCTTGTGATATTTATTAGCTAATATCGATATTTTGCCTATTGTAGATTTCTGGTTCCAGATTAGATCAGGATGTCACGGAGGTAGCAGAATAGAATAGAATGTCTATTCGTGTTACTCTATGTTAGTATGTCTCTCTGATTTGTTTGAATCTGAGTGACAAAGAAAATCTATGTTTTTAAGCTTTCTTTTGCCTAGTTTTCATATTTAATTGTCATTTTAACTATGTATGATGCTCGTGTTTATATTCTCCCATTGCTCTCAATCGTCCTGTATTAGTACCTTAAATACATCTAGACTTGGCTCTTACGTTAGAACTTTCTTCTTTGATGCATCTCTCTGCACTCTATTTCTCTCTCTCTTTTTCATGTTCCCACTTTTCGATTACTTTCACAAGCCTCCAGGTTGTATTGAAACATATTTTGCCTAATATTTAGCTCTATATGTAAATTCATTTTGTTAATTTATGGTATAGTACCTTAAGATAACTAAGATATAATCATCCTTTCACATCTGCACCTTGTGTTGGTAAGAGTTAATTTAGTTAATTTTCCGAGCGCTTTGATCCTTCTGCTGGTTGTGATTGCTAGAGGTTAGGGAAAGTTGATGTTTGGGTTCTTAATTTATTCAGTAATCATCTGTCGTTTGATTGTTTTTCCTAAAACTTAGTGATATGGACGAATTAGTACTTTCATTCTACCTTTATAGATTACTTTTGTGTTTCTGTTTAGTTGTCTTTTTCCACCTCATATACAGACATTTTGAGAGTTATGTAGGTTGTCTCTAGTCAGATGCGCTTGCCAGTCCTGATGAGATGTGCCAGTATTCACCTAGTAGATGTCACTGCTGGTGAGAGCAGAGAGTCGTGTCCTGTAGTATACATAAAGATAGTGTGCAGTCTTCTCTCATGAGTACGACTACAAATGTGGACTCAAATGATTTTTCAGGAAACCTACAGCCTGTAATCTGTTCAGCAATAGTGACGGATGAGAGATAGTCTTTAATCTAGTGTGTCAGAGAAGTTTAATAGGTTGGCGATTTATTGGAAAGGGAAGCTTTCTATTCATCATGATGTGTTTTGTGTCTAGTGTGAAGCTGAGCTGCTAGTGAGCCTGGGGAGGTTCAGCTCGTCTACTTACTGAAGTGTTGAAGTAAGAAGTGCGCACACATTATCGGCATTCTCAATCTTGGTCCTAGTTGACGGCTGTAGGATGTTTCGGTACATCAGTCTAGTGTGATTGTCAGATACCAGATTTTTAGAGGAATCTACATTTTTAGAGTGCTATGCAAGAGCTGTCTAAGTTCTATCACTAAGACTATGCTAGGCCATGTAGGGACACTACTTATGGTGCATTTGTGTGTGGTACTAGTGGGGTTCCGTTCTGTCATTTTGTCCGCTCGTTAGAGGAGCGCAGATCTTTTAGGAAAATCAAGTCAGTTTCTGCGGAGCGCTCTGATTTTTTTTTTTTTATTTAGTTTTTTGTTTTTGTTTGGTCTGTGTTTGTGTATTATCTGTCACAGCTTGTTTTTGGTCAAATTCCTTTGCGCTTAGAGGTGGTTCGAGTACGCTTTCCCTATGGTGGTTGGGGTCGCAGTTTCAATCTAAACTATTAGACAACAAATACAGGCAGTACTGTGCAGGTGACGTGGACTACTTTCTGTGAGCTCCTCAAGTTGATAGATCTGCCTTGACACGGACTATGTCTGTTGGCAGAGAGATAATGCTTCGCACGTACCGTGGCTATACGTGTGCTGGTGCTTTGCCAGCGTCGGCGTGTGGGCAAGCTTGTTCCTCCTTACGGGGTGCGTTCATGGGCTGCCCCTGTGTGTGACACACAGGCGTGTTCGTCTTCCCGACAGTGGCTGTTCAATCTCGAATGGGAGTGGTTACTCTCGCCCGGTGCCACGTGCAGTCGCAGGGGGACTTCGACGCCTTAGGCGTAGATATCAAGGATGCTGGACTTTGGCTGAGGGGAAGTGTCACTCCTTAATCTCAAGAGGGAATGTTTCCTCATGACCTGTGTTGTAAGCTTCCTGAGCCGGCAAGCTGCAGCGGAGATGCTGGAGCGGATGGTCCGGGGCGGTACTCTCAGAAGAGACAAAGCAGTTAACGACGAGCTCGTCACGGCCCGCTAGCCAAGGGCGTACTCGCCTCTCAAGCAGTCCTCGCTCCAATGTGCGTGGCGCAGGTCGGGTTGGATGGATAATGATCAGGAATGCGTATAGGCGGCGGCGTAATCGTGGAAGTCTATATCTGGTCGTTTTATAGGCTGTGTGCCATACTTTGTATAGATTTCTCTGCTCGTGCTGTAGGCGCTCCGGCTACCGCCTATAGTTGTGTCATGTATTTCTTGACGAGTTTGCGTCAGAGGGCGGAGCTCTGGTGCAACTTAAGTGACCTGAAGCGTGTTGCTTGGCACACTCTGGCATTGGTGCAGCTGGATGGTTAGAGCGGATTGCTTTATACAAACTATACTGGCGATTTTAGAACGAATGATCTGGCTATGCATCCTATAGGATCGGAGGAAGACCTAGGAGCCGATTTGGACCGCGCAGGCTAGCAGTTTACCTTGCAGCAGACATGGCGAGTCGGCGTATTATATTATAGTACTTTGCCTGGGCTATCGGACAGGTATAGTGTGCAATAGACATATGTATTCCCTCGAGGGTACTCTTACAAGTGCCCTGCGCGACCGGCCTTTTCTTCTCTACCTCTCCGGCATGGAGCCTGTGCATGCTGGAACATGAACCCCTAGGCAAGCCTGAACAGGCATTGGCCAAGGAGGCTGCTCCTGTTACCCCACGAGACGCCCCGGTGTGCAGTAATACTACTAGTAAAAATATAAAACAAAATCTTTTACTATTTCCTGTAATCTAGGGGTGCAACTTTGGGATAGAGTTTTTTTTTGTAACCTTCAAGTGTGATTGACCGACCGGAGTGTGGTCCGCAGTGAACAAGAATAGGCGTGCGCTCCGGCGACGGCGAGATATGTGTTTAGCTATTATGGTTTAACGGAGCGAGGGATCTGTTTCCGTAACTAAACGATACAGTGAATGAATTGGATTAGCTCGGGGTGGGCCTGGCATCTCTTTGCAGTAGATCATACTGATCTAAAAGATTTGTTATTAGCCCCTGATCTTTCTCCGTAGGGGTTTTTGAGGTGTTGTTGCTGTGAACGATCGTTGCCATTTGGCTCTTGCCTGTGGGCCGCTTGTCAGCAAATTCGTTTCTTCACACGAGATTTAGACTACAAATATCAGTGCCTGATAACGTTCGACACAGTGCTTAGCCAAATCTCTAGTTCTCACCCTTAGAAAGATATTTGACCTGAACTCGTAGAGAAATTGATAAGCGCAGCAGTGCCCGTCAGAGGGATTGTGTTCTTAAGCTCAGTTGCTCTCTAATCTCCCTTCATCGATTATCTTTTGGTATTTCATTAATTTATTTTTAATTAACTGTTTTTTCGAAGTTCTCGGTTTTTGGATATGCTCATAGTAGCAATGGTGCACCTAAATTTTCTAAGACTAGAGGCTAAAACATCTTAATCTACTGGGAACGTCGTTGAGTAAAGATATGATAGGTAATAAATAAATTCACTCGTCAAGGAATGAGCACCTCTTAATCTTCATTTTGGACCTTGCAGGCCCCAGCTACTATTTGAATTTAATTTTTGAGGTGGATCAGCTTGTGTGATGTTGCTCGCGCATTACCCAAGATTAGCCTCACATTTCTGTCATATTTTGTAAATGCTTGACCCATGTTTATACTCAGTGTCCAGAATCCGTGTTGGTACCTTTGATTGGATGGCCCCGAATCAGTGCTATTCTCCATTCTCTGTAGCCTTACTATCTTTACCCATTTGATTTTAGTGTTCCCTACTTAGTTTCTGGAATCATCATTCTTGATTAGAGACTTAAATATCTGCCCATTATTGACTCTAGATCAATTTTGTACCCTGTTTGGTTGGAGTGGAGTTGAGTTAACCTTTTTGATCCATTGTCCATTCCTGGTGACATCACACATTGTTTTCATTTTTAGATGCAATGCCTTAGTTTTTTTTCCATATCTGTTACTGTTGTACAACTATGTTGTGACTGAGAAGGAGAGACTTCGATATACCAAGATGGAATGTTTATGTTCAGAATCCAGGAATTTATAAAGATCATACCTATAATTATGGTCACCACCAGAGTCCTACATTATGGTGTTCGTACTGTATTTTCCGGTTAATAGTTCACTTTATTTATTTTCAACCAAGCTCTCTCAAACCCAAGCCAAAATGAATGTGGTCCGTAACTTTGGTAAATGACCCAAAAAAGGAGGCCGAGATGTGTGGGTATAAAGGAAGATAACTACTGTAGGGTCCATAACCAATTACAGTGAGTAGATGTAACCCCATGATACGATGCCTAGACTAAATTCCGGACCTAGTATCTTTATTGTTCATAAAATAAGAACCATTTTTGTGCTGTTTAAGCCATGTAGGAACTGTGAGCGATAGGAAGTATTCTTGATTATCCCTATGCTGGAATTCCAGGTTGCTTTGAAGCTAAATACAATTAAATGGTGATAGCACATTCTACCAAAAGCCACCAATCTATGCTTATCGACATACAAATAGGATATAAATTGATCGTAACAGTTGATCATGTAGACTTTAAGAAGGGGAGGAGAGAGGTATGAGGCGTAGATACACCGGGCTGTGATTGCTACACCAGCTTAAATTACGCATTTACATGATGAGGATTCTGAGGCGAGTACCGACAAGAGATACAGTAGAATAACAGAATAGGAAGATCAGTATGAGATTAATGGATGGGCAAGTTTACCAAGGGTATTTTCAGCAGGGTTTACTTGGATGTGTGGGTGTTAATTTAGTGATGTGGATAGGAGTGTAGCGACATAAAATGACAAGTTGGCGAGGCTGTTAGGATAATGGGGAATATTAATCCGAGCATACATAATAAAATGGTATGTTGACCTGTATCCTGACAAGGGACTGAATTAATTGTAGTTTTCTTGGATGAAGTGGAATTGGTGTGACGAGTACCAGTACTTATAGATGAGGTTTTGAATAATGATCAATATATGGTTGATTTTTTATATAAATATAGTGACTTGTCATATTAATTTATAGTTCTTTTTAATAGATGGAAATAATTTTGTGTAGTATAAGTAGTAGTGTTTATCAACAAAACTATCTATTAGTTAGCCATTCAATAGGATATTTGTTTGGAAAGATGCTGGTTGAATGTCTTAATGCCACACAATCAAGGTCCCTCATAGGACTAAACCTTTGAATACTAAAATCATAGCAGTCTAATCTAAGAACTGTATTTGTAGAATTATCCCAGAGTATTGAAATCTTAATACATATGTACAATTAGTGTAATGTCTCAGTAAATAGAGATTGTAGCATTTGTAGTTGTAAAAATGACTGAGAAATCATGTCAGTAAGAGTATAAGTTATATAAGGTCGAAAAGCTTAAAAAGCTTTGTTACTTATTCCTAATAGTGGTTTGTACACTGATCTTACTTCTGACCTATGCTTTTGCAGTTGTTGAAACTTACTGACTGTTTATATTGAGTTAACCTAACTGTTACCTGGACTAGTCATTTCTTCATTTGACTGTGATTATTGTTATGAAGGACATTATGAAAAGTAAATAATGTTTAGTTGTTGTATCATACTTAATTATAGTGTTTGTGACTACTGCTTTTCCTGCTGTGATTGTAAAGTGGAAATGAGATAGATGATGACAAATTTCTTGCTGTGCTGCCTACTAGGAAGACAGAGCATGATTCCCACAGGAGGGCACGGGGGTGGGGACGGGGCGAAGGGCCGGGCGGGGGAGATTTTGTTTCTTGGGAGCGGTGGGGCTCCAAGTGCAGTGCCATTTCGAGCGAAGGGATACGTTCAGTTTCTGGTAACTCGTGGGGATTTTTCACGAAAGAAGCGTCGATTCACTTTCAGCATTTAGGAAAGAGCCTTCCAAACACTTGAGATGGGCACTCGTAAGATGACTGCAGTTAATGTCCAACTTGTCAAGATACTAAGAACTGCTGCTAGGCCTTTTTGCTGGTGCCAGAAGGCTTTCCTGGGTAGCTCTGCCATGGGGATGACCGCACACAAGCAGTGTGGCGTTGTGAGGGGGAAGTCTTGGGATACTGTCCCTACTGCAGTAGTCTCTCATGGAAGTCGTTTATTTCTCAGCTATTAAAACGATTCTTTCCTTGGTAGTGGTCGGAAGTAACACTATTAATGGAGAATTTTGGTGTAGATAACTTGTTGAGGTCTTTCCTAGCCTCTTCCTTGGGGAAAGCGGGGAAAGAGGGTTGAAATGTGTTTTGCTGTCACTGCACAACTGGTTTTTATAGTCGAAACACTGTAAAAAATACAGGTGTGCTGCATTCTAGAAGCTGGCTAACCTCTTAAACAGGCTTTCCTGTTTTCAAAAAGTGTGCATACAATTTGTGGTCAGGACATGAAAGAAAACTTGCCTGTTGTTTCTTTTTCACTCTTCTGAGGCAAATGTGTACTATCACTGCATTGCTTTCTGTGGAAATTCAGTCTCTAGGATAAATATGATTTATAAAAGCATTCCTAATCCAGGTAAAATTTAATATGCCATCCATATCTGTAGTCATAGTTAATTCAGGTGCAGGAATTTTCATTGCTGGTTTTGACTACATATTTAAGTCTTCCTTTTTTAAGATGAGCGGGTGGGAAAATCAGAGAATCAGACCAGGATTTTTTTCCTAGTTTTAGTTAAATTGTTCTAATTCAGACAGTAACCATTACATGTTTGGTTTGTAGACCTGAGTGAGCTCAAAGTTAATAAGTTGGAAAATTATTACTTGACTATGTTAGAAGTGTTCAAAAATGACTATGTTAGAAGTGTTCAAAAAATTATAACGTAGTAAAATCTCAGCGATTTTTTGTTTTCTTTCTATAACACAAAGACCAGCTAAAGTGGGGTATGATGCTGGGTTGTATTTTAAATCGCCTAACTTCTCTTTCCAGTTTCAGTTGTTCTTTCTGGCATTCTTTTTCTCTAAA
>VKON01003693.1:0-15155 GCA_009741485.1 Malurus cyaneus samueli
TTCGCTGGGGATCGCACTGGAGGAGACCAGGCAGGCGCAAAATGCATTCATCTTGGGAAGTTGGGGGTGAAAAAAAAAAACACCAACACCACAACAAACCCAACCCCCACGAGAAAAAAACTTTCCACTCTCTGGGCTGCATGCTGTTTAGGGATTTCCTCTTGTCTGTGAAACTGTCCCTTGCTGAGTTCTCAGGAAAAGTGGGTCAGGATTTGAGGAGCTGGCAGGTGGCCATCTCCTGCTCAAAAGGCTTTGGGGACAGGTGAGGGATAGTCTCTAAGGGGTGCACAGGGGAGTTTGCTTGGAAAACCATTTTGTGCCCCCCTGTGTCTCCTGCTTAGTCCAAGAACTGGACTTTAAGGCAAACCTCTGATCCCAGGAGCCCCTTATTGCCCTGTGTTCAGGGGCAGCCTCATGGAAATGCAGCTGGACTGTTCTTTTGGGCTTCACTTGTCCACTGTGGTCAAGCAGCCCTGCAGAGCTTCAACAGCTCAGAGCAAAACCTCAGACACAGAGGGAAATAGTTGTGGGCTGCACATGTACCAAACCTGAACAGGTTCTTCTGACAACAATTCCTTTGCAGTGTATCCACGAAAATACATTACAGCGGTACTGGGTGCACAGTTAGATGGATGAAAATGTGGCTGTGCCCACTGGATCTGTGGAATCATAAAATCATAGAATTGTTTAGGTTGGAAAAGACCTTTAAGGTCATCAGAAATGGTGGCTTAGGGACACGGATTAGTGGTGGGCTTGGCAGTGTTCGGTTTATGGTGGGACTCGATGATCTTAAGGGTCTTTTCCAACCTAAGTGACTGTGATTCTCTTACCTACAGCAGTGTAGCCTTTGGTGATTTCAGAATGATGGTTCTCATGCATTGAGAAATCATTTATGTAATTGTCAAAGCTTGTTCCCATCAGCTTCAAGGAGAATTTGGGTGACACTGAGAACAATTTGTAGGGTGGGAGAGGGAAGTCTTTAATTAAAGACATTGATTTTAGAACAGAAAGCAGACAGGTCTGAGCTTGGCTGCACCATGGACATTGTTAGCACTCATTAACTTACTTGACTTCAGATTTTTCAGCAATTTCAGTTGCTTTTTGCACAGTTTTTTTTTTTTATTTCAGCAGATGCCCTACTTTAATAATGAGAAAACACCGAAGCAAATCACCCTTTGAAGAGGCATTTAAAATGTAACATTATTCTGCTCTTCAAGCCTTTGTGTTTTTCTTGAGTTTAAAAATACCAAGAAAAGGCAGAGACTCTGGGATTAGCTTTTCAGAACTGATGTAAACAAGAGCAGCACATGGCTTCACTCTGTCAAGTGCAGGTTGTCCTTTCACATATAAATCTGTTTGACCTTAGAGGAAAACAGGAAGGCTATGAATGAAGGTAAGCAGCTTCCAAAACCCTTACATGTTTGAAGATTTTCCTAAGGGTTACTGGAAAAGGGTTTGTAGAAACAGGATGTGTCGTATTTCCTGTAACTTCTTTTGAAGTTAAACGTCAAAGGTGTGCTTATTCCTCAGACTTAAATTATTTCTATAAAATAAAGGCACCTATGACACCATCCTTTTGTGTCTCACAGTCTCCCAGCCCTGTGAAATAAAAAGAAGCCCTTTACATGTACAAATGCAGCAAGTCTTCATCATTCCAAACGAACATGAAGATAATACAAGTGGATTCATCTGAGGGGAAAATGGATGGAAAAAAAAATGAAACTCATGGAAGATCATGAGAATTTTGATATTGATGGCAGTTGCAGTGGTTTGATTGGGTGGGTAACATGCCAAGAAACCTCATCTTTCTCATGCTGTCTCCTCCAATATGTATTTATATACAAAGTTGGGTTTCCCTCTAAGCCCCTCTCCAAGAGAGCTGGTTTTCTATTTGAACCTTCATCTCCAGAACCCTTTGTTTGCAAGGAAGACTGGTGACCTTTGTTTTTCTCAGATCTGGAGACTCTCAGCAGGTTCAGCTAGAACACCCTTCAGGATGTTCATGGAGCATGTTCATGGTGACGAGGATGGGTTCAAGTCGGGAGGTCACTCTGCAGCTCAGCCAGGCAGGGATGTTGGTCTGCTGATGGGCTTGACTTGCTGGGACCCATGGCTGAGCTGGGAAAGCCTGGGGGAAGCTGGAATGGGCAACTGCAGTGCCACTGGAACAGGGACTGACAGCCCTGCTTTGGGCTAGAGGTGGATCCTGGGCCATGGAGGGTGGAAGGGAAGCTTGGGTGGGCTTGGCAGACATGGAGGCAGCGTGTCTGGTAAGGCAGTTAATTAATACTTTTTGTTCCTGAGCTAGGAGAGATCCATGGTGCAATTAAGGGACCAGGGAAGGAGCAGCCATGCTGGCTTCTTCCACCTGCATTATTTACCCTTTGCAGGGAAGCCCAGGTAGTGAGACCCAGTGGAAATGGAGCACAGGGAGCATTTCCTGCCTGGGACATGACATGATGGCACAGGGTTCCCTTACCCTGAGTCCTGCTTTGCTTCCTCCATACTCCAGTCATACCCACAGTTCAGCCATCTCCTTTTTGTACATATGGCATTAACTATCTTGCTGCATCATTATGCAATCTGCATCCTTAAGCAGATTATAGCCTAAAATAATTCCAGTTTAATGGAAAATATTATCAGTTTCCATGGGAATGATTTGCCATGTGATTGTGGCTGTACTTCCTGTTGTGCTTGGGGCTAAAACCATGAAATGATCTGTATTTTTTGACACTTTCTTACAGTTCTCCCATAAATATCTATTCATTATAACTAGTCAGAACATTCAGTCTTCAAACGTGGGTCATTTTGGTTTTTATGCTGTGATCTTATGCCAGATTATTAAACACTTAGACTAAAGCTGTATTCAGCAGGGATCCTCATACTTCCTAGCTTGTTATTTCAGGTCTGCAAAGCCAAATCCCTGCGGATAGCTATCACCTGCCAAGGAAATGGGCCGATATCCTTGAATGAAGAAAATCCTGAAGCTGGTCACTTGCCTTTGGCAGCTGCCTGAGGTGAGAGGTCTGGTGTTCACGAGGTAAGGGCTGCTGTGCCAGTCAACCCAGCATGGAGAGCTACCCAAGTGCTGTGTGAGTTCTGGCTCATTGGCATTGGCAATGGTTATCAGCTGAGCCAAAGAAGAAAGGAGAGGTGTGTAAAGTTGTTTTAAAGTTTGGTTTTATTTTTCATTATCCCACTCTGATTTGATTGGTAGCAAATGAAATGTTTCCCCAAGATGAACCTGAGCAATCTCTCTGTTTTTGTCTCAACCCACAAGCCTTTGGTCTTTATTTTCTCTCTCTGTCCCGCCAAGATCAACCGACCACAAGCAGATGCCTGCATTCCCCACCAACGTGAGACACAGACACTCAACAGAGGAAGCATTTGCTCAAGATGCCACTTTTGGCATCTTTGCACAGGGTGAAGCTCCCAAAGGGATTGGACTCTCTCAGAAAGGGAGAGCATTCAGTGTCCACATGGTAACACCAGTCTCTAGTTCCAGGCTCCTTGCCATAGCATCTTCATCTTCGGAAATTACTCCCAGAGTGAGTTTTTGCTGTTGAAGAAAGATGTGGCAACAATTCTGGATGCTGATAAAGCAGTGTCTTCTTCATGTCCTATGTGCTCAGGCCAGTATCATCCAGGCCAGTATCACCTGCTCCCCAGGGAGTCAAGGATAGGTGGATACTCCTCCTAAACAATACTGAAAGTACTGAGACCCTTTAGTGGTACTGCACACTCAGAACCACCACAGGCCATATCTTCCACTCCACTGCAAATTTTGTCAGATGAGTTACTTAAGCTGCATCTATAACCCTTCTAGAAATGTCTCACAAAAGCCATGCCTGTAATCCTTCATCTACCTGATGATTTTGTCAGATGAGGTACTTAAGCTGCATCTATAACCCTTCTAGAAATGTCTCACAAAAGCCATGCCTGTAATCCTTCATCTACCTGCAGCTCAGCACTTTGTGGGTATCTGGCCTGGTAGTCAGGCTACACTGAGTGGCTGAGACAGGGTGGGGACAAAGGGTGGGGCTGGCCTGTCTGTGATGTGCTGTGGCACCTGTGACATCGTGGGGGACATGTCACAATGGGGCGTGTGAAAGCCCGGAGGAAACGCTGCCCCTTGCAGAACCTCAGCGAGTGGTGAGTGCACTCGTGGTGGGGAGGCTGGGCTGGGCAAGGGCTGGGGCAGAAACGCTTTGCCCTTGCTTCCTGCCAGCTGTCTGGGTCCTTTCCTTCCTGTCCCCAGATCCCTGAGGATCCTGTCCCCCTTCAGCAACCAACAGCTCTTTCTCTGCCAGCCCCACTCAAGGCCTTCTCTCCATCCTCCTACAGACCATGTTTTACTTAATATACCTGTTCTGGAGGCTCTTGAAAAGCTTCATCCTGTACCCACAGCCTGTGGGCAAGATTTGGACCGAGAGATGATCTGGTGGAGAACATGCGAAGCACCTGGAATGGGAGGGGATTTGTCTGGAGCGGGAGGTGGAGCAGCTGATCCTGAGGCAGAGTGGTGCATCTTGGGGAGACCTGCTCTGGTCTGCATTGCAGGACAGGCAGATCTGGGCTGTTGTTTGCTCCTGGTCCTTCTCTTGGTCCTATGGTTTATTTGGAGAAAAGGAGGCTGAGGAGAGAGGAGCATGAAGAACAAAACGATGGTGCAAATGAAGAGGAAGTCAGAAATAGGGATGCAAATGAAGAAGGAGAGGTTGGAAATGAAGAAGAACAAGACAATAATGCAAATGGGGAGGAAGACCAGAATCATGATGGCAATGTACAGGAAGCTGGCAATGTACAGGAAGTCGACAATGGTGCAGCAAATGAAGAAGACAATGTTGGAAATGAAGTCGCCAATGAGGCTGCAAATGGAGAAAACAATAATAATGCAAATGAAGTCGAACTAGCAAACCATGATGTTGATGATAACATTGGAAGGAATCTAATGGAGCGCATAGAATGGCCTGTACAGGACCTTCAGAGAGGCTCTGAGTGGATAACTGACCTGATGGACAATTTCACAATTTTCTTTGGACACGTCTTGACGGGTAGTTTCTATCCCGTGCTGCACCGAGCCATTGGTGTGGGCAGTGCCTTTGAAGGTTGGAGTCCCCGTGAGGAGGATGTTGTGTACCGTGTTCTCATACCACTCACTCCTCCCCGTGCGCACACCTTCACCCTGGAGGTGGACACCGCAAGGCAGATGCCCAACAGGACCTTCCATGTGCGTGTGGAGCTGCAGTGCACCTGTCTGACGGAGCTGCAGCAAGGTGGGAACATGCTGTGCTTCCTCCACCAACATGCAGAGGCCCTGAGGAGGAATCAGGATCCCAGTCTCCTTCACACCCTGTGCACCGGCTCCTACCTCGATGTCCAGAAAACAACCCGCTGGTTTTACCAACTGGTGAGAGCAATCTGGCCAGCTCTGCCTCAGTCACACAATTGGCATTTATTGCTGCTGCCCTCCACACGCTCCTGCAAATTCAAAGTGACCAACAGCACAGAAAGTTTCCAGATTGAGATGCTGTTCGGGGTACAGAGAGGTGACTCAGATGTCTTTGTAAGCAGTGAGTCAAGAGAACCCCTCACTCTAAGAACAGCCTGGCCTGAGACCTTTGCTGTGGCAGAGATTAAGTTCTTCAGGTACATTGACAGTCAGGCCCCCCCTGACAGTTTGCACCTCAAATGCCTGCAGTTCTTCACCCACCTTCAGCTGGGTCTATGCTTTTCTACCTATACCATGAAGACCATTGTGATGCACCTCCTGAACACTTTACCGGTGTCACAGTGGCGCAGGAGAGATTTCGTGAGGCGACTGCTGGATATCAGAGAGTGCCTGCGCTTATGCGTGGCACACAAACGCCTCAACCACTTTATTGTGGGTAACCCGAGGCTTCCAGAGGAGATCCGTTTGCCCCCAGATGTCAGAATGGCTGCGACACACAACCTCTTCCATCACCAGGTGACGGATCCAAGTGCCCGCTCCCAGGCGATCAGTGAATACCATGTTCTGCAGCAGCGGTTTACAAGAATCCTTAACCCAGACCATTGAAAGAGGTTCTTGTGCACACAGCTGTGCTTGTGATGCTCACAGCTGGTGGCAGAGAACCAGATCATGGTATAGGGGAAAGATGGGAGAATGTGGGATACAGAGAGGGAAGGGAAAACACTGTGCAGCAGCACTCTGCCATCAGCAGCAGCAGTGTCATGTCGACAGTCTCCCCAGCACTGCATCCAGTGGCTACAAAGATCAGGGACCATGCAAGAGGAAATACTACTATTCCTTTTTATGTTCTCGAATCAGTATGGAGAATCCACTCCCTGGGGAGAAGCTGATCCCGACCTGAGCATGCCAGACATGGACATGTCACTGTTCAATTGCTGCCCCACCTTTCCTCTAGAGCAAAAGCACACTCTGGGAGTGAAACCTGATGTAGCCGAAGATGCTGTGGCCAAGGGTCTTGTGAGATAGAGTCCCATTACCACCAGGACTGTGACTGCCCCCACCTCTTTCTCAGAGTCCATTTTCCCTCTCAGAGGTTTAGCTTATGCAAAGATGCCCAACTCAGAATCCCAGAAGAGTTAAGGTTTGAAATGGTGATCCCATTGGGATCATCTGGTCCAGGGGTGCTCCAGCAGGGTCTCCCTGCTGCACATTGCAAAGGATTATGTTGAGGTGATTCTTGACTATCTCTGATGAGGGAGACTCCACAACCTCTGGGCAACGTGTTCGAGTGCTCTGTCACTGTGCTTATTGTCAGGTGTGCTGCAGAGCTGCTTTTAGTCAGCAAAGAATTGATGGGGCTGGTTGAGAAAAACATGGGCTGGGCCTCTCACCTATCCTGCCCCTGGCTCCAGAAAGGATAAGTACAGAATGATGTCTGGAATGAATCAGAGGCCTCATATCCCCATACTGTTTCCCAGAAAAAAACGCGAAAAATAGGGAAAAGAAAGAGCTGAGAGGAAAATCTATGTTCTGGCTTGGGCCCCTGATCAGACACATAAGGGACTGTGTCTCTCCTTGTACTGGGAAGGGACACCTCCAGGTCAGCATCGTACGCAATTTTGTTGGAGCTGACCTGAAATTTTGTATAATATGAAGTATATAGATTTTTTTTATTTCATGTTTTGAATTTATTTTATACTTATTAAAGGGTGTCAAGTTACCAGATATTATACAAATAGTATTATATGGCTATTAAATTAATAGTGATATCTGTAAAATATGGAAAAAGTAACCAGGCTAATATCAAGATGAAATATGGTTTCATTAATGTATAATAAGATGCAATATCCAATTATAAAGACATTAAGCGTTTAGCATTGTCACTGTCTGTTGTGACACATATTAATGCCCATAGTTAGTGCATTTAAGATTGGCAAGCCTGGAACTCCTTTGATCGTACTTCAATTGAATGAAATCACGATGATCTATGGAGTCATGTGTCGCAGGCAGACTCTGCATACCGTACAAGATTTTTTTGATCTCAGCCTGACCTACAGTATTGGTAAATCTCATGAGCTGTGAATGAGGGCTCATGAACAGTCTCATTGAACTCAACCAAACTTGCAGTGCTGAACTGGTTCTAATCAGAAATCAAGCCCAGCTGCCCCTGTGATCACAGAATCACAGAAACAAGAATCAGCAGAATGGCTGGTTTAGAAGGGTCCTTAAAATGAGCTTTGGTCCAAATGCTGCAGGAACGTCGGCAGACCAGGCGCTCCGAGCCGCAGTCCAGCGTGGCCTGGACACTTGCCGGATGGGGCAGCACCGGTCCTGTGGGCAGGGCGGTCGAGGCAGGCCAGGCCAGCGCACGGGTGGCTCCAGTCACGCACGAGCAGACCTGAGCAAGGCCCTCGGGGGCGGGAGGCACAGGGGTAGGTGGCTGTGGTTTTTTTTTCAGATGGGCAAGGGAGGCTCTGCTGGCAGAGCCGGGCATGATCCAAAGGGACATGTCAGGTTCAGCAAGGACACAGGGGCTAACTCCAATGTGTGAGTAAGCCAGGAGAAGAGCTTAAGAGCATGAGGCACAGAAGCATTAGGGCATCTCGCTGTGAGGAAAAAAAATCACAACACTAGAGGTTTATATCCAGAAAAGACACAGAGGAGTTCTGTACTTTTATTGGGAAAAAGGGGACGGCCATGGGGCACTTGCAGTGGAGTCTCTCCAATGTTGGATGCTGCAGTGTCCTTTTTATCCTAATTTCCCAGGTGCATCACATTCTTCTTTCCCTCACTGGCTGAGATACATGGAAGGGGCAGACTTCCCGGGTTGCATTTCTATGGCCCCCTTGAATATGCACCCTCTCTTTCTTGTTTTTTAGTACATGTAACCAAACATTAGTCATAATTCTGCTGAGTTCTTTTTTCTCTAAGTTCAGGAATTTAACAGGGCCTTGGCTGAACAACAGTCCATGTCAATTGCTAACATTTCTAGTACCGAAAATTTCTTTTGTTACTTCCCTAGCTAGAAATGCCTGCCCCTATCAACACCAGATTCACACCGTCTGTTTGTAAAGACACATTTCTCTTATTCCTTGATTACCGTTCAAAAAAGGTAGTGAGATCAAGAGTTTAACTGAAGCGCTTCCTTCATGCAGCCACTTCATGCAGTGTGGAGAGCAAAGTGCAGGAGCCTCAACATCACTGCAGGAAAGGAAAAGTGTGACATAGTGGCCATCATAGATCTGTGCTTTCTCCCTGGAAACCTCCAACATGACTACAGGAAATTGCCTGCAGTTGCACCATGGGAGGTTTAGATTGAATCTCTAGGAAATATTCCTTCACCAACAAGGATCTCAAGGTTGGGAACAAGCTGTCCAAGGAAACGGTTGAGTCACCACCCTCAGAAAGATTTAAAAGTCGTTCAGATTTGGCATTTGGGGGCCTGGCTGATGGGTGGAGTAGGCAGAGTTAGGACCGTGTGATCATCAGAGTTTTCTCCAACCTTGAGCATTCAGAGATGTAAGTGCAGCTCATCCAGTGGTGAGTCAAGGCATGAACTCAATGATGCTCAAGGGTGCCTTGGGACATGGATATCTGTGAGATTGCCAATGGAGGGCAGTCCAGAAAAGACCACAGGGAGTTCTGTACTTTTATTGGGAAAAAGGGGAGAGGCCATGGGGCACTTCCAGTGGAGTTTCTCCAATGTTGGAGGCCACAATCTCCATTTTATCCTAATTTCCCAGGTGCATCACTTTCTTCTTTCCCTCATTGGCTGAGATACATGGAAGGGGCAGACTTCCTAGGTTGTCTTTCTATGGCCCCCTCGAATATGCACCCTTTCTTTCTTGTTTTTAGTACATATAACCAAACATTAGTCATAATTCTGTTCTTTTTTCTCTGAGTTCAGAGATTTAACAGGGCCTCAGCTGAGCAACAGTCCATGTCAATTGTTAACAATTTCTAGTACAGAAAACTTCTTCCGTTATTTCCCTAGCTAAAAATGCCTGGTCCTATCAACACCAGATTCACACCGTCTGCTGTAAAGACACATTTCTCTTATTCCTTGATTCCCTGTCAAAAAAGGAAGTGAGATCAAGAATTTGATTGAAGCGCTTCCTTTATGCAGCCACTTCATTAGAGGTATGAGAAGCAAAGTGCAGGAGCTCAAGTCCTGCAGGAAAGGAAAAGTGTGACATAGTGGCCAATCAAAAAAAGGGGATTCTTGTTTTTTTTGCTTTTTTCTCCCTGTAACCTCCAACATGATACAGGAAATGACCCCAGTTGCACCTATGGAGGTTTAGAATTGGATCCTTAAGGAAATATTCCTTCCGACCAACAAGATCTCAAAGGTGGGAACAAGCTGCCCAAGGAAACGTTGGGTCACCACCCTTCAGAAAGACTTAAAAGTCGTTCAGATTTGCATTTGGGGGCCTGCTGATGGGTGGATTAGGCAGAGTTTAGGACCGTGTGAATCATCAGGGTTTCTCCAACCTTGAGCATTCGAGATGTAAGTGCAGCTCATCCAGTGGTGAGTCAAGGCATGAACTCAATGTGCTCAAGGTGCCCTTGGGACATGGATATCTGTGAGATTGCCAATGGAGGACAGCTGATAACAAAGACAAAAGAAGGATCAAAAGAAGTTTTTTGATGAGGAATCACTCCAAGGCAACAATTAACAGCAATTCAGAGCCCACTGTGAGTGGTTTGAGCAGTGGAAGGGCTGGCCTTGATGTGAGTTGGCCTGGCTGTGATGTGCTGTGGCATCTGTGACATCGCAGAGGATGTGTCACAATGGAAGCAGCTGTAAAAGGCCCCAGCAGGCAATGCTGCCCCTGCAGAGCCTCAGCGAGCGGTGAGTGACCTCGTGGCAGGGACGCTGGGCTGGGCAAGGGCTGGGGCATAAATGCATTTCCTGGGGCTGGGTTCTCCCCCTGCATGCAGGGACAGCCCCTCATGGGTGATCCTTGAGCAGGGCATGGTGCTGCTGCTGCTGCTACTGGGGCAGAGCTTCCTGCCAGCTGTCTGGGGTCCTTTCCCTCCTGCCCACAGATCCCTGAAATTCCCATCCTTGCTGCCCCCACTGCCAGCTTCCTCCCTGCCAGCCCCACTCAAGGCCTTCTGTCCATCCTCCTGCAGACCATGGTGCCCTTTGTGATCCTGTTCTGGAGGCTCTTGAAAATCCTCATCCCATACCCGCAGCCCGTGGGCGATGGTTTGGATCACAAGGAGCTTCTGCGCATGGAGGAACACGCAAAAGCTGCAGGAACTGGAGAAGATTCGCCTGGAGCGGGAGGGTGGGCAGCTGGATCCTGGAGCAGAGTTCGGGCATCTGGGAGACCGCTTGGATCTGCCCTGAGCTCCGGGCAGGTCTGGGGGGGGGGCTCTGTTGGCTCTTGCTACTTGTCTTGGTCCTATGGTTTATCTCAGGGACAGGAGAGTGGAGAATAGGGAGAAGACCATGCGCGCAAATCATCAGAATGTGGATCCAAATGGAGAAGATGATGCTGGAAATGAGTTCGACCATGTTGTTGATGATAACATAGGAAGGATGCTAGTGGAGCGCATAGAGTGGCCTGTACAGGACCTTCAATTAGGCTGCGAGTGGACAACTCACCTGATGGCCAAGTTTCAGCATTATTCTGTGGACAGTCTTGTTGGTAAGTTTCTATCCGTGCTGCCACCGAGCCATTGGTGTGGGCAGTGCCTTTGAAGGTTGGAGTCCCCGTGAGGAGGATGTTGTGTTACCGTGTTTCTCGTACCCCTGACTCTCCCCGTGGGCACACTTCACCCTTGAGCTGGCCACTGCAAGCAGATGCCAACAGGATTCTTCGTGTCCAATGTGGTGATTTCGCAGATGCACCTGCTTGAGGGAGCTGCAGCAAGGTGGGAACATGCTGTGCTTCTCCACACCTGAGGAGGAGCTGAGGATGAAAGCAGGATCGCCAGCCTCCTTCACACCCTGTTGCACCGGCTCCTACCTCGATTGTCCAGAAAACAGCCCGCTGGTTACAACTGTTGAGAGCATCTTGGCCAGCTCTGCTCAGTCACACAATTGGCATTTATTGCTGCTGCCTCCACACGCTCCTGCAAATTCAAGGTAACCAACGGCATAGAAAGCTTCCAGATTGAGATGCTGTTCGGGGTGCGGCGAGGTGATTCAGACGTGTTTGTGAGCAGCCAGTCTAGACCACCCCTAACCCCAAGCACAATGTGGACTGAGAGCTTCGCTGTGGCAGAGATGAAGTTCTTCAGGCACATTGCCAGGCAGGCTCCATTCGACAGTTTGCACCTCAAATGCCTGCAGTTCTTCACTCGTATTCAGCTCTACCGAGGTTTTTCCAGCTATACCATGAAGACCATCGTGATGCACCTCTTGAACATTTTACCAGTGTCACAGTGGCAAAGGAGACATTTCCTGAGGCGGCTTGTGGAAATCAGCCAAAGCCTGCGCTTATGTGTGTTAGAAAAACGCCTCGACCATTTTTTTGTGGGCAACCAAAGTCTTCCAGAGGAGATCCGTTTGGCCCAAGATGTCAAAATGGCTGAGAAACACAACCTCTTCCATCGCCTGATGATGGATCCGGGTGCCCGTTCCCAGGCGATAAGAGAGTACCTGGATGTACAGCATAAGTTCCTAGAAATCCTTGACCCAGACCATTGAAAGAGGTTCTCGTGCACACAGCTGTGCTTGTGATGCTCACAGCTGGCAGCACAGAACCAGCTCATAATATCAATCTGATCTTTAAAGAAGAGGATATATGCTGAGAGTCTGGCACTGGTCCCACAGCTGCTCCTGTTGGAGGGCCACAGGAGGGTTTATTGTACCTCCTTTTACCATTTCATTTTCCAAAACAAGGCACCCCGATCCACCCTCAGTCATACCTGCACGTGAACTTTCCCACTCTAAGAATGCAAATGAAAAAAGCACATGCCTTCCATACATGGCCAAAGTCACCAACCCCCATGTGTAACATGCAATAGTTCCAGCCTTTGGGAAGGGCCAAAAATTACGCAGAATGAGTGGGGAAAGTGAGGACAGAACAAAGGACATATAAAATACAGTGGAAATGACAGACCAAGGGGAAAAAAATAGTTTTCTTTTCCCCGGCATCATACAATGGACTGTGTCTCCTTGTCCCGGAAGGACACTGTTAGGTTAGATTGTTACTTACTGTGTGGCCGCTGAAACTGCAAAATTTGTATAAAATAGAGATTAATAACATTTTTCGCATTCTATGAGCTTGAGCAATATATAAGAAAGTTATACTACTAATATATTATATAGTTTATTAATTTTCATATATTCAATTCAAATACAATACAACAAAACCATAAAACTAAAACCATCAAATAATATCTATAAAGACAGGTAAAGGGAGATGAGAAGGGGGTCGGGAAAGGGGAGGGAAGGCTAAGAAATATGAAAGTATTTTATCAAAATAAATAATCAGAATAAATGTTTGAATATGTATTTATGATTAAACAATAAAAATATGGCACATATTAAGTGTTTTCACTTTCTGTCATGATGCATAGTGACACTCTGAGTACATTTATGTCTGGAAAGGATTCCATTAAATAGATGCATTTATTACATAGATAAATACAATATATATCAGATATAGTATTATTCCTATGTACAAGTAAAGCCATATATAGTATCACTGTCTGTTGGAACCCATAGTAATGCTCCATAGGTAGTGAATTTATGAGCAGCAAGCCTGAAACTGCTTTTCTCTTGCTTCAATAAAATGCAAGATTGCAGAATCTTGATGGTGCATGATTTTTTTGATCTCAGCCAGGCCTACAGTATTGGTAAATCTCAAGAGCTGTGAATGAGGGCTCATGAACAGTCTCATTGAACTCAACCAAACCTTCAGAGCTGAACTGGTTCTAATCAGAAATCAAGCCCAGCTGCCCCTGTGATCACAGAATCACAGAATCACAGAATCACAGAACAGCTTGGTTTGGAAGGATCCATAGGGATCATAAGGGATCATAGGGTTTGGAAGGATCCAAGGGACACGTTCCGCCAGGCCAGGCTGCTCCGAGCCCCATTCCAGCGTGGCCTGGAACACTGCCAGGGATGGGGCAGCCACGGCTCCTGTGGGCAGCGGGGCCAGAGCCTCAGCTAGCCGAGCCTCATCAGGGCAGCGAGCAGGGCCTGGCACAGCCCTCGGGGCGGGAGGGCACAGGGCGGGCGCTGAGGCTGTGCTAGAAGGAGCAGGGAGCTCTGCTGTGCGGCCGGCAGAGCGGGGCAGGTCCGTGCAGCAGCAAGGACACAGGGTTACTCCATGTGTGTGTATCCAAAGAAGAGCTTCAGATTAGGGCATCTCGCTGTGAGGAAAAAAAATCACAACACTAGAGGTTTATGTCCAGAAAAGACACAGAGGAGTTCTGTACTTTATTGGAAAAAGGGACGGCCATGTGGCACTGCAGTGGAGTCTCTCAGATGTGGATGCTGCAGTGTCCTCTTTTATCCTAATTTCCCAGGTGGCTACTTCATTCTTTTCCCTCACTGGCGGATACATGGAAGGGCCAGGACTTCCCGGGTTGCATTTATGGCCCCCTTGAATATGCACCCTCTCTTCTTGTTTTTTAGTACATGTAACCAAACATTATCATAAATTCTGCTGAGTTCTTTTTCTCTAAGTTCAAGATTACTCATACTCCTCGGCCGAAGGATGAAGTTACGACAGGACTCCAATCAAATAGTTCAGTACCTTTTTCACTAGACTCATCCAGTAGAATTTAACAGGCCTTGGCTGAACAACAGTCCATGTCAATTGCTAACATTTCTAGTACCGAAATTTCTTTGTTACTTCCCTAGCTAGAAATGCCTGCCCCTATCAACACCAGTTCACACCGTGTTGTAAAGACCACATTTCTCTATTCCTTTGATTACCGTTCAAAAAGGTGTGAACAAGAGTTTAACTGAAGCGCTTCCTTCATCAAGCCACTTCATGGCAGTGTGGAGAGGCAAAGTGCAGGAGCCTCAACATCACTGCAGGAAAGGAAAAGTGTGACATAGTGGCCATCATAGAAAAAATTTTTTCTTGTTGCTTTTTTCTCCTTTGGGAAACCTACCAACAGTGACTACAGGAAATTGCCTGCAGTTGCACCATGGAGGTTTAGAATTGAATCTCTAGGAAAATATTCCTTCACCAACAAGGATCTACAAGGTGGGAAACAAGCTGTTCCAAGGAAACGGTTGAGTCACCCTCAGAAAGATTTAAAAGTCGTTCAGATTGGCATTTGGGGCCTGGCATGATGGTGGAGTAGCAGAGTTAGGACGCGTGTGATCATCAGAGTTTCTCCAACCTGAGATTCAGAGATGGTAAGTGCAGCTCTATCAGTGGTGAGTCAAGGATGAACTCAATGATGCTCAAGGGTGGCCTTGTTGACATGGATATCTGTGAGATTTGCCAATGGAGGGCAGATGATAACAGACAGAAGGAATCAAAAGAAGTTTTTGATGAGAAAGCACTCCAAGGCAGCCTTTTTACAGCTGCTTCCTTGTGACACGTGCCCCGCAATGTCACAGGTGCCACAGCACATCACAGCCAGGCCAACCACATCAAGGTCAATCACGTTCACTGGCTCAGCCACTCACAGTGGCTCTGGAGTGCTGGTAAAGGCTGCCTTGGAGTGTCTTCTTCATCAAAAAACTTCTTTTGATCCTTCCTTTGTCTGTTATCATCTG
>VKON01003705.1:0-11167 GCA_009741485.1 Malurus cyaneus samueli
AGCCTGTTGAGGGGTAGTGGCAGCATTTTCCCTGCTTCTCTCTCCCCTTCGTGCCGCCACGCCCTTGTATCAAAGATCTAGGCGATGGGCTGGAATATCAGGGTGGTGAAACACTGCACAGGTGTCCAGAGAAACTGTACTGCCCATTGGCTGAGTTTTCCAGGACAGGTGCTATGAGGCTTGGATCAGACTGCTCTGCTGGAAGATGTCCCTGCACCATGGCAGGGGTCTGAACAGGATGATCTTACGTTACTCTTCCACCCGAACCATTCTAGGACTTGCACGAAAAAAGAAAATCTCAGTTTGGAACTGTCCTGGGTGACACATGAGACGAGGAGGTGCTTGAAGTAGAAAAAAGAACATGGAAGGATCCTAATCCTTCTGCATTTGCCTTGGAAGAATCTCTGCTGGCTGATGGGAGTCTTTCCACACAGGAGATGTACTTCTAGAAAGTTTCTACTTCCAGTGTGACAGGAAATGGAGACAGTCAGGAAACCACTCTCTGCTGTGGGAGTTACTCTGTTCCTGTTAATTATTAACAATTCTGTTAATAATGATTTTTAGATGTTTAATCTCAGTGGTGTCTCCACAGCATGAGTCACCACCCATGGATTATCACTCTTACTACCTGCTTGCAGTTTAGAACGCTGGCCAAAAGCCAGGCACCCACAACACCTGCGCTCACTGATCTCTCCCGCAGCCACCACTGGCAAGGAGAAGAGAAAAGGAAGGAAAAAAATTAACAAAATGTGTTTATGAGTTGAGATAAGGAACACTTGACGGACAAAAACAGACACCATTTAGTTACAAAGTGAACTTTATACTAACAAAGTCAGAGGAGGAGAAGGAGGATAAATAAATTCCTCATCATCCAATCTTCTCCCTCACTCCTTCTCTCCCTTTCCTACGAATTAAAAAGAAGCTGAGGAGGGTGAACAGGGTGCGGATTGTCAGTTCAGGTGGGGTTGTCTCATGTGTGGGTTGGTCAGTTCAGGGTGCTGGGTTGTCAGTGTCATGGTGCTGGGGTGGTTCAGTGCAGGGGTGGGTTGGTCAGTTCAGGGGTGGGGTTGGTCACTTCAGGGTGTGGGGAATGGTCAGTTCAGGGTGTGGTTGGTCAGTTCCGTGTGGGTTGCCGTCAGTCGTCACCGGATCGATCGCGGTGCTGAGGAGAAGAGTCCTTCCCTGCGTGCCGTTGGGGTCCCTCCCACAGAGACACTTCTCGGTGAAACTCTCCGGCGCCAGGTTCACTCTCACCGAGCACAACTTCACACACCATCTGCTGCATGTGAGACCCCCATGGGCAGACAGTCACCCAAAACTGCTGCACCGTGGGTCCCTTCGTTTCCCTGGGCAGTTGCCAAGGCCAGGGGCTGCTCCATCTTGGGAAGCAAAGCCGTGTTCTCCAATGTGGTCTGCTGCTGACACAGCCCCGTTCCCGTGTTCCGGCCCGCTCCGCGTGGGGCCTCCGTCCTCCACGGGCTGCGGGGGATCTTCTGCACCCTCTTGGGGACCCATGGGCATGCAGGGGGACAGCTCTTGCTCACCACTGGCTTGCAGGGGACAGCCTGCTCACCAATGGCACCCATGGGCTGCAGGGGACAGGCGCTCCACCATGGTCACCATGGGCTCGCAAGGGACAGCCCTGCATCCACCATGGTCACAGGTGGGCATGCAGGGACAGACCTGACTTCCCACCTGGTCACCATGGGGCAGGGGAACAGCCTGCTCACCAATGATCACCATGCTGCGGGGACAGCCAGGCTCCACCTGGTCACCATTGGGCTGCGGGACAGCCTGCTCCAACCATGGTCACATGAGGGGGGCCATTTTGCAGGGGGACAGACCGCTCCACCATGGTCATCACCACGCCCTGCAAAGGAATCCCAGCTCCAGCACCTGGAGCAGCTCCTCCCCCTCATCCACTGGCCTTGTGACTGCATCCCTCACATATTTCTCAGCCTCCTCCTCTGGCAAAACTACTATGGCTACCACCTTTGTTTCATTTCTTGTTAAATGTTTTCACGAGACGTAACAGCATCTCCATTGTCCCGGTTTGTCAGTGGCATGTCTCATCCTCAGAGCCAAAAGCATTGCTCTTGCTGGAACATGGTGGAAGCCTCCAGAAGCTTCTCCAACAGGAGCCATTTTTTTGGTCCCCCCACTCCAGAAAACTGGGCAGGAAAACCACACATTCCCTATCCAGAATCATGACATGTTGGTTTTTCCAAGGATTTAAGCAGTGGAAAAAGAGGAACAACTTCCCCCCAGGTAAAGAAAATAGTCACTGCTGCCAAGGACTCTCAGTAGGGGAATGGGAGCTCTGCATCATGCATCATCCCAACTATTTGCAGCACCATGCCTTCAGGAACACTCTTGTTTGAGCACAGGTACCTGCCCTCCCAGGGGAGTGAGAGATTAGAATGTTGGAAAAATAAAGAAATGAAACATTTTTGAGAGCAGTTCAGCAGGAACATAGCTCTGCAGCCACAGTTTGGAAGGTGTTTATTCAACAACTTCTGACTCAGACTACCACATTGGGAAGAAACACAAGGCAGAAATTGAATCTCATTTAGAGGTAGTAACAAAAGTAAAAAGTTCAGCACAATCTGGATTTCGCTGAAGCTATGGGCAGAGTCCATCGTTCAGCTCCTCCTGAGATTGGCAGGGTCAGGACAGAGGTGGCTCAAGGAGTTCCTTGCACATTTGATCCTTGGGAACCAGAGGATGGCCCCATTCTGCAGAACAGCATATAAGGCCCCCAATCTTCCTGTCAGTTAAATGCCCAAATACCTGGTTATGTGACTTTCTTCAATATTTCAAGCTATTTTGGTCACAAGAGAAACAGGTTCAGTGGCATTCACCATCGACCCTGCAACTTTAATCAGAATGATTTATTCTGGATTACAGAATGTGGATAAACCCCCAAGCATGAAGGGAATGTTGCTGCTTCCTCCCAGCTCTGCAGTCCCTACCTGGTGCCAGCTTGTCTTTGCCATGAAAAGTCCCCTTTCCCTTCCCTCTCCCTCTTCCCAAGGAAAACCCAGCCTTGGCCCAATCTCCAGGCAGGGCCTGTTTCATTTCACCCCTGCTCCCTTTGTTTTCCCCAGAGGAGGAGCAGCAGAGGCACCAGGAGTGGAGCCAGGCCTGTGGTCACGGTTACAACAGCACTGGAGCTAAAACCATCCAGACATGCCAAGAAAAGTGGGAGGATCCTGCAGAGGCTGATCCAGCTCCAACCCCATTTGTGCTGACAGCCCCCAAGGCAGCCCACAGCCCCCAAAGCGGTGTGCATTTTGGGGAAAGCCTTCCAGGGGCCATCCCAAACATCTGCCCATGAACCTGGGCAACAGAGCTCCATGTGAAGTCTCCACTGGGTCTTCCCTTGTGCCAGGACCTGCTGGAGAAGGACAGGAATCTCACAGGAATTGTTCTGCACTGCTGTGCAAGGATTTCTGATCTACCTGCATGCTGTTTTTAGAGCAAACACACCAAGAAAATGCACAGGGAAAAGCTTTGGGCCTTGGAGATTCCATTTTAATATTCCACAGGGTGGGGAAGCCCATTTTGGAGACAGAGAGAGCCCAGACATATTGAATTGGAAAGATTCAAAACAAAGACTTCAAACAGAAATGTTCCATGGGTGTCCCTGCCCATGTCAGAAGGGCTGGAATGAGATGATCTCTAAGGTTCCTTCCAGCCCAAACCACTCCATGATGATTCCTCACATCCAGAATCCAGCCAAGGCAGGAGTTCCCCTGCTGGACACAGCACCAGCCCAACGGAGCTCAGGGAGCATTTGGCGAGCGCTGTCAGGCACAGGGTGGGATTGTTGGGATGTCCTGTGCAGGGCCAGGAACTGAACTTGATGGTCCTGGTGGGTCCCTTCAAGCTCAAGGGTACTTTATAGTTCTATTTCATGATGATTCTGTTCTGTGGTGGTTCCACTGTTTTGATGATTGTTCCTATTTTGATGTTGTCCCTATTCCTGGGCTCTGGCACATCCTCAGCAGCCCTCTGGAATGCAGCACTGAGGGGCAGGGGTGACAAACAGAGACACCTTACTAACGCTGCTGTCCCCCAAACGTGGCTTTTCCCATCTTTTCCAAACCCCTGCTTCCATGTGGAACAGCACAGGGTATGAGGTGCCTGGCACAAAAGCCAGGGAGATACCTCATTCCTTGCTTTGGACAGGACAGATTTGGAGATGGAAAACGATTGGAGAAGCAAACGATTGCCCATGGTGATAACAGAGCAAATGGCTTTGGGCTGGATCTGATCTGGATTCTCTGATATTGTGCTTTATACCACTGAGCTGGTGGATTCCTTCAGCAGGACACTCGTTGCAATATTATCTCCCTTTTCCCACAATATTTATGACCACAGTTTCCCCCAAAATTTATAACCAGGTTCCACCCCAATGAGCGGGGCACTGATAAAGGTAAAAGAGAAGAGTCTGACCTTGTTCCCTCTCACAGCCTGGAGAATTTCCCTGCAGCAGGCACGCTGTGGGGTCACATCAGCTGACCAACCCCACACCCTGAACTGACCACCCCACACCCTGAAGTGACCAACCCACACCCTGAACTGACAACCCCACACCTGCACTGACCAACCCCACACCTAAACTGACCAACCCCACACCTGAACGACCAACCCCACACCCTGAACTGACCAACCCCACACCCTGTTCACCCTCCCTGCTTTGTACTCTCGGTGGGAAGGGGGAAGGGAGTGGGGAGAAGATTGGTGTCTTTGAGGATTTTATTTTATTTCTCCTTCTCCTCCTCTGACTTTGTTAGTAATAAATTCACTTTGTAACTTAAATGGTGTCTGTTTTGTCGTCAAGTGTTCCTTATCTCAACTCATAAACACATTTGTTAATTTTTTTTCCTTCCTTTTCTCTTCTCTGCCCAGTGGTGGCTGGGGAGAGCAAGTGAGCAGGTGTTGTGGGTGCCTGGCTTTTGGCCAGCGTTCTAAACTGCAGCAGGTAGTAAGAGTGAAATCCATGGGTGGTGACTCATGCTGTGGAGACACACACTGAGATTAAACATCTAAAAATCATTATTAACAGAATTGTTAATAATTAACAGAACAGAGTAACTCCCACAGCAGAGAGTGGTTTCCCTGACTGTCTCCCATTGTCCTGTCCACTGGAATGTAGAAACTTTCTGAAGTACATCCTCCTGTGTGGAAAAGGACTCCCATCACGCACAGAGATTCTTCCAAGGCAAATGCAGAAGGATTAGGATCCTTCCATGTTCTTTTTCTACTTCCAAGCACCTTCCTCGTCTCCAGTGTCACCCAGGACAGTTCCAAACTGAGTTTTCTGTTTTTCGTGCAATCCTAGAATGGTTTGGGTTGGAAGAGACCGTAAAGATCATCCTGTTCCAACCCCTGCCATGGGCAGGGACATCTTCCAGCAGAGCAGTCTGATCCAAGCCTCATGCAACCTGTCCTGGAAAACTCCCAGCAATGGGGCAGTCACAGTTTCTCTGGGACACCTGTGCCAGTGTTTCACCACCCTGATATTCCCAGCCCATCGCCAGATCCTTGATAGCAAGGGCTGGCAGGCACGAAGGGGAGAGAGAAGCAGGGAAAATGCTGCCACTACCCCTCAACAGGCTCTTTGCCATGAAAAGTCCCCTTTTCCTTCCCTCTCCCTCTTCCCAAGGAAAACCCAGCCTTGGCCCAATCTCCAGGCAGGGCCTGTTTCATTTCACCCCTGCTCCCTTTGTTTTCCCCAGAGGAGGAGCAGCAGAGGCACCAGGAGTGGAGCCAGGCCTGTGGTCACGGTTACAACAGCACTGGAGCTAAAACCATCCAGACATGCCAAGAAAAGTGGGAGGATCCTGCAGAGGCTGATCCAGCTCCAACCCCATTTGTGCTGACAGCCCCCAAGGCAGCCCACAGCCCCCAAAGCGGTGTGCATTTTGGGGAAAGCCTTCCAGGGGCCATCCCAAACATCTGCCCATGAACCTGGGCAACAGAGCTCCATGTGAAGTCTCCACAGGGTCTTCCCTTGTGCCAGGACCTGCTGGAGAAGGACAGGAATCTCACAGGAATTGTTCTGCACTGCTGTGCAAGGATTTCTGATCTACCTGCATGCTGTTTTTAGAGCAAACACACCAAGAAAATGCACAGGGAAAAGCTTTGGGCCTTGGAGATTCCATTTTAATATTCCACAGGGTGGGGAAGCCCATTTTGGAGACAGAGAGAGCCCAGACATATTGAATTGGAAAGATTCAAAACAAAGACTTCAAACAGAAATGTTCCATGGGTGTCCCTGCCCATGTCAGAAGGCTGGAATGAGATGATCTCTAGGTTCCTTCCAGCCCAAACCACTCCATGATGATTCCTCACATCCAGAATCCAGCCATTCGCTGGACACAGCACCAGCCCAACGGAGCTCAGGGAGCATTTGCGAGCGCTGGGGCACTGTGGGATGTCCTGTGCAGGGCCAGGAACTGAACTTGATGGTCCTGGTGGGTCCCTTCAAGCTCAAGGTACTTTATAGTTCTATTTCATGATGATTCTGTTCTGTGGTGGTTCCACTGTTTTGATGATTGTTCCTATTTTGATGTTGTCCCTATTCCTGGGCTCTGGCACATCCTCAGCAGCCCTCTGGAATGCAGCACTGAGGGGCAGGGGTGACAAACAGAGACACTTATCAACGCTGCTGTCCCCAAACGTGGCTTTTCCCATCTTTTCCAAACCCCTGCTTCCATGTGAAACAGCACAGGGTATGAGGTACCTGGTACAAAAGCCAGGGAGATACCTCCTTCCTTGCTTTGGACAGGACAGATTTGGAGATGGAAAACGATTGGAGAAGCAAACGATTGCCCATGGTGATAACAGAGCAAATGGCTTTGGGCTGGATCTGATCTGGATTCTCTGATATTGTGCTTTATACCACTGAGCTGGTGGATTCCTTCAGCAGGACACTCGTTGCAATATTATCTCCCTTTTCCCACAATATTTATGACCACAGTTTCCCCCAAAATTTATAACCAGGTTCCACCCCAATGAGCGGGGCACTGATAAAGGTAAAAGAGAAGAGTCTGACCTTGTTCCCTCTCACAGCCTGGAGAATTTCCCTGCAGCAGGCACGCTGTGGGGTCACATCAGCTCACACACCCCAGCTGCTGTCCCTGGGCTGGGATCTCCGAGAGGTTCCCTGGGATGATCCCTGGGGAAAGGGGAGTGCTGCGGCCTGCAGGAAAGACGATGCGAACTCCAGGTGAAGCAGGTCCAGATTCTTCTTTATTAATGACTCTTACCAGAGACTAGCATGGTTATATACACTTTTTATCTCCCGCACATGCAGTTACCCAATCATACACGCCTCAGCTAGTCACAGCTAGGCAGCTCCCAATGTCCACATGCCATGATCCTTGCTCAAATTCGTGGGTTAGTTTTACTTACCAATCCTGTTTACTTCTGTAGCTGGCCGCATCAGCTAGTACCTCCCAACAATGTCCTGCCCAACCCCCCACACATTCATATTGCTGTAAAAACCAGGGCTCCCACAGGGGAGCGAAGCCCAGCAGCTGAGCCGGGGCAGTGTCCGGTGTGGGGTCAGCCCCAGGCCCTTCCACACCCCCTTTTCTCCGTGCTGGCTCACGTTCTCCAGGGCTCTCACAAACAGGGAACTATTTCAGAGCCTTTGCCAGTATCAGGGCTCTGCTTCTGATCTGCTCTTGGCTTGGAGCAGGAAATGAGTGAGGAGAGAGCCTCAGCAAGGAGCGCTGTGGGAAAAGCAGTTTGTCTCTGTGTCAGGTTCCTCTTTCATTTTAAATCAACCCCAATCCCAAAATCTTGTTTTTGGGCTGTCTGACCTTGACCCCTGTTATTCCTGAGGGGCATCCTTAGGACTCTGCACTACAGTATTTTGATTCCTGATTCAAACGTAGTTTTACAACTTGTACACCACAATTTCAGTGGTAATCGACCTTCATCCTATAGTTTCCAAGAGGATTCATGGAATAATAAATTCTATGCATGAGCTGGAGCACAGGCACAGAGCAGAGTGATGATTTAGGATTTCAGGAATGCAAATTTTTCTAAGTAGAGGTCAATTAATGCTGCTCTCTTGGCTACAACTCTTAGAAAGCTTGAGGTTTCATTTGAATAGTGTTCCTCCTCCCTTGAGAGTCAGAGAGCAGTCTACAATGAATTCCATGGAATTCCTAGAAAGATGGATTGAGGTGAGATTATTCCTACCCAGGCTGGCATGTGCCTGGGAGCTGGGATGCTCTGCTGGAAATTGGCTTTTTGGAGACCCTGGGACCAGAACTGCCTCCTCTCTTCCCTTCCAACACCACATTCATGTCCTCAGCTATGGAATCTCACATCCCCTCTCCAGCCCAACCCTGTCAAGGGCAAACAGTTCATGATCCATGAGCTAAAGGGGCTCCAGGAGAGCTGGAGAGGGACACTGGACAAGGGGGAATGGCTTCCCACTGATGAGGGTGGGTTCAGATTGGATTTAGGGAGAAATCCTTCCCTGTGAGGTGGAGAGGCCCTGGCACAGTTTCCCAGAGAATGTGGTGCCCTGATCCCTGGAAGTGTTCCAGGCCAAGGTGGATGGGGTTTGGAGCAATCTGGTCTGGTGGAAGGTGTCCCTGCTGGCAAAGGGGTGGGATCAGGTGAAAACACCACAAGTGCTTCCAAGACTGAGGAAGAGGAGGATGAGCTGCTGGTAAAGAGCTGGGAGGGGATCACATCACCCCAAAATCTGGTCCCAATGCTTTCATCATCTTAAGGGATTAGGATTAATAAATGTGGGCTGTGAGTGCTGACAACCCGGCTGTAAACATCTCTCTGCTGTCCCTCTCTTGTGCTGTTAGAGCCTGCACTACAATGAAATAAATGGAATTCTTGGCTTCCTCGGAAGGAAGTGAGGGATTTTCAATGATCCTGATGTTTTCCCAGACTGGGAGTTGTTTCTGAGAAGCACCCAGCTGCCTCCCCAGCACTGCCAGCACCACCAGCATTCCAGTGCCACCAGCAGCACCAGCATCCCTCTGCTGCTGGAGGGACCATGAACCCTCAGGGAAGAGAAACGAGGAATGGAGAAACCTGTGAGGAGAGGAAGGCATAGAATGGGACTTCTGCAGGGAAGAGGAAGAAATGAGGAGCTGTAAAAATATCTGAATGTGCGCCTGCAAAACTCACTTCCTCAGAGCAAAAGAAAAAGAAAAAATGAGACAAATAACTCCAAGGAAGTGAAACTCTGATGTTGCCAAAGATGCAATTTCTGACTCCCTCGTGACTCCACCAAATCTTGAGGAACACAGCGTACAGGCACGAGAGGAGCTGGTGGACAGGAGTGGGGACCTCCTGGGGTTTGGGACTTTCTGCTCTATTTACTGATCTGGGAGGATTGCTTAGGAAAGGATCCGAAAAAAGACAAGAGATGTCCAGGAACCCGCTGATCTGGACAGACACCCTTTGCCTGCTGCGCCCCACACTCAACAGGTCAGTGCAATCTTTTCCTTCATCCCTGCCCCTCCTTCCTCTCCTCAGCAGCTGCTCTGTTCCTGCCACCCTCTCCAGTGACGCAGTGCCCTCCCCAGCTCCTCTCTCCTCTGCCCTGAGCTTTCCTTCTGCATATTGATACTGAAAGGCCAGAAATACCAATGGGAAGCTTTAGGAGGCAGGAATTCTTTACCTCTATGGTGGTTTCTTGGTCGGTTTTTTTGGTGGTGGGGGATGGGACCAAGAAACCACAAAGATGGCTCCTGTGAGAAAGTTCTGGAAGCTTTCTGTTTCTTCTCCAGCAAGGAGCCCTGCCACTGTGTTCTGTGGTGGCTCTGAGGGTGATGGACAAGCTGCTGTCAGGCCTGGGCCATTGCACAGGTTGTTACCTTTGTGGTCTTGTACTTAAAAAGAATTCAAAACAAGGTAGTTTGCAGCTGCCATGTAGCTCTTAGGTTGTTAGTCCCATCCCGTGCACTGGTGTCTTAAAACGTCCATTTTTCTTTAGTTTGTTACGCCTCATTTCCCTTTCCTCTCCCCCCCCCCCTTTCACACAGTAGCATTCTTAGTAGTTTTTAGTAATAAATCTATTTTGCAACTTAAGTTTTTCAGCCTGTTTGACCATGTCTGGAGTGTGGAAAAAAATCTCTTTCAAAAAATACCTTCTCTCATCTCAAAGCATAAATTTTGTTGTTAATAGGCTTTTGCTCTTCTCCTCTGCCTCCTCAGGGATGGGGGGAACTGTCCTGGGTGCTTTGGCTTCGGCCAGGGCTCAACCCCCATAGGACACACAGATGATCTCTTCTTGTTCTCTGTGTGCTGAGACTTTACAACAGGATTTTAGCCATTATAACAATCACAGTCATTAAAATGTTTCTTATCTGATACATAAACACCACTTGCCCAGATCTAATTTCCATGCATCAATCTCCAACTGGGAGTCCTTTCATGGTCCTGGAGGTTCATTGAGAGGGGTCTCTGGTGGTCGCATTCACTGAGTGCTGTGATATTAAAGGTGACCTTGCCTTGAACTTTTCCTTTGGCCATGTGCTGTTGTTTCTTGTTACAGAACTTGCCCCAAAACCACTGCAGGCCTCCTTGGCTGTTTCTTCACTGTTCCAGCCACATTTATCATCATGTGTGCCTGCTCTTATATCCTTTTATCTTTTTGTCCACTTGGTCTTTCAGCAGCTTCAGGGGAACTGAATATTTTTATTTTCTCTGTTCTTTATCAGTCTCCTGTTGAATATCCCCAACTAAACGAAAAAAGGGCAGACGGAAAAAAGGGGAAGAAAAACATCGCAAAACCGGGCCTTTGTTTGTTTTTTTTTTGGGGGTGGGAATCTTTGAAAAAACCCCTGGAAATTCCCCCCCTTCCTTGATAACTGTGAAAACTTTATGGCCACCTTGGAAAAGAAGACTGATTGGATTGCCTTTCAGCAAGGAAGAACGAGCTCGTTTAACATAATATTCTTCGCCGCCTTTGTTCCCCAATAAATAGAATTTTTATCGGCTCTTTGAAATAACCCTACCAGAACCACAAAAGAAGTTTTTTCCCCAAATTAAAAAACCAGTTCCACCCCAATGAGGGGGGCACTGATAAAGGTAAAGAGAAGTTGACCGTGTTCCCTCTCACAGCCTGGAGAATTTCCCTGCAGCAGGCACGCCTGTGGGTCACATCAGTACACAG
>VKON01003707.1:0-10721 GCA_009741485.1 Malurus cyaneus samueli
AGGCTTATTTTAGAGTTTATTCTTGTTTAAGGATATATTTCTAGTATCACTTTTCATTGATTAGTATTTTCCCCCAACATTACAATCAGAAACAGAAGCCAAAGAAAATTTGACAGTTGTTAAACACTACGTGTGCTACTAATAATTGCAACTAGGTAAAATGTAAATCAAAAAAAGAGAAAATACGCATCCTTTTAATCATTGGATATCTTAGCTTTTGCCATATTGCATGTTTTGGTTATTGCCCGATTCTATAGATTATCAGCCTAGGTTTCATATTACAGGTCAAGATAATAAGATGAATTAAAAGGTCTGGTCCAGTATTACAAATACTGTTACTCAATTGGTAATATGCTTTATTTAAAAAGTTGCTCGGCTTTCCTCAGCAGGACTGTTCATCCAGCACAGTGTTTGTTAAAAGGAATCTCAACTCCACTCTGCTTAGGTTCATTTCCTCACTCAAACACATTTATAACTCCTGATTTTGGTGGGATTCATGATTTTGGGTGGCATCACAGTGGTGCCTAAATCCATGTCTAAAAAGTGTGGTTTTCTCGCAACTTTTTCCATTTCAAACTCTTGAAATGTGACTCTATCTCTTTCCAAGGCCAGCTCTCAACTCGGAAGGTGAAACGCATCGAATCTTGCTTTCTGTGGCTTGCAAACGTGAAATGGATTGAGAAATGGCATTTAGGCAGTTATTGGTGTGTCCACCCCAAAAAGAATCCCCACCATCAGACACCGTCAATTAGAAAACTAGCCAAATCATTAAAACGTATTAGGGCTTGCCCCAGACCAAGCTTAGCTAAATCTTAAAGGATCTTTTCTTCGCCTGAGTGGTGTAGAAATGTAAGAGCATAACTTCTGCCTGTACAAATTGATAGCATTGGTGTAAGTTTAATGATTTGGAGTTAATAACTTGAAACAATTCATCTGCGGATCATGATGAACATCCAAGAAAAAAAGGAGGTCATAGATTGGATTGAATAAGGTGAAATTCATAAAAGATGAATACCCCAACAACTTTCCAAATAAGTTCGAACTGATTTGCCAAAAAATATATTTTAAATAATACCAAAAAAAAAATGAACAAAGCCAAAGCAGAAAAACGGTCTAATAATTAAAACCAATCATGCAATAAAAATCTCAAATACAAAACCAAACCAAATAAAGGAAAATTGCACTGATCAAACAAATAAAAAGACCACCGATTTCATCCAAACAACAACCAACCTAGAACCCAACAACAACAAACAACCGCCAAAAACCACCAAAACCAAAATCCATCCCAAACCAACCAAATTCCAGAAGGGTACACTACTAAATTTCACATATAGGTGTGTAATAATTCTTTCCTCAAAATGTTTCACAGTGTAAGAAATGTTAAAATAAACTTTTCTCTCACTTCTCTAATTTCCAATTTTTGCCAAGACAGTATTTCACCCAAATAAAACATTCAGTTGGGAATCCCATCCTGCTCCAATCTGCAAGTGAAAGTTACCTGGAGACTCAGGAATGAATCAAAGATCAAACTTCCAAAACCACTACAGCCCCAGGTCCTTGATGTGTGCATGAAGTGTATAAACATCCGCACTTTAAAATTAGACTGACTGTAAATATTCAGTCTTTTCGACCTGACAGAAACCCCTCTGAGGCTGGCTGTTTAACTGGAAAATTTCAGGCCACGGGGGATGTTTTGAGAGCGAGCACGCGCCAGAGCCACTGAGTGACCCTGCCTTGGAGAACATTTGTGAAATGGGAAATGAAAACATGCAAAGTTCTATTGACAATCGCACTGCTTGGCAGCAAAACACGTGATTTTCAGGAAAGAAGATATAAATATACATCCATGAGTAACTTCTGATGGAGCTGGAGTCAACATCAGTGAGAATTGCATCTCTAGCATAAGTCTGAATGGCTTCCTGTTACAATTTCTAAAAACAAATTCACCTTAATCACATAGTATTTCACTTTTTTGATACCTTTGATATATTGTTACATTTTTAATCTAGATTTTCAATCCATTTATCAAGGAAGACTCCATTTAGAAGTGAGCATTTATTTTCTGAAGTAGAAGAAACTTTTCTAGAGAGACATAGATTTTTTTGGACTGTGTATTGAAGAATTTGCCCGTCTAGATTTTTTTCTCATTATTATAACAGAATTATTAAAAATTATCAAAATCAGGAGAAATTCTAAAACACAAATGAATAAAAAATACATGCACAAAGGCATTCATGAATAATGACTAATGAATATTTAAAGGTGGCTTTTTGGACATTGGTTTATTGATATGGGTCTGCTTTTAGGGATATGCTGCTATTTCAGCTCTTAAAATCTGCTGAATAAATTTCTTGCTTGATCGAGCCAATAGTCAAAAAATGCAAGCTATAGGATCACAAGCCCTTTAGATTCATTTTTAACATGATTAATAGAAGTTATAACATGCACAAGAGAATAAATTTGTAACTCTTAAGGGGTTTCACTTATCCATTTAGTCCTACTTTTGTTTCTTCCTCAAGGAAAAATAATAAAGCATTCGGTCAATTATGAATGTTTAAGTCCATCTACACAGTGATGAATTACTATTCCTTCTAGAGAAGAATTTGAGATGCGTTTCTGTGGAGCTCTTATCAGCCACTAGTAAGCACAAAAATTGGGTTGAGGAAATTTTTGTCCTCAGAGCATCCAAAATCCTTTCTGCTTCTCCTTTCCCCTGGAAAAAGGGATTTGCTCTACACCAGTCACATTGGGAAAGAGTTGTTTTTTTTTTTTTTTTTGTTGTTTTTTTTTTTTTTTTGGTTTTTTTTGGTTTTTTTTTTTTTTTTTTGTTTTTTTTATTCAGCCAGAGAAGGATGGTAGAAGAAAGTGATTGTGCCCCCTCTTTGTTGGGGGCAGTGCATTGTGCGTGAACTATTTGAGCTGGTCTTCTGTTCTGGGACCTCAGGGCAGAATTAGGGCTGTGCATGACCAGGTCTCTTCCCTACAATTTCTCCATTAATTAAAGTTAGAACGTAAAAGCCAACAATATCTAGTGTGTTATAAGGCATCAGGAAAAAATAAATGTATGATAAGCGATATTTCAGCCTCCTTGAGACTGTTAACTTTTGTCTGAATTCACAGTTTGTTCTGGCAATCTGACATCAGGCGTTTAAAGAGTCCAGAACTGGGTCTGATAAATGAAAAAATCAATAACAGGTTTCCTGCTTTAGCCCAGATGAGACATTTAATTCATCTGTTTAATTCAGTTTAATTTATAACATTAACGATAGAATTTCTAAATCACTACAGGAAAAGGGGATGATTTGCATTTTTATTTACTTGACAAGTTACAGTCTTTATCCTCTTCAAACACTTTTCCCACTTGAGAATATCAACCCTTAATTACAAGTCTAGCTAATAAGGAAGATAAAATCACGTGTGGTGGACTCATGCCTTGCAGAAAAGTGGGGAGCTTTCCACCACTACCACTAGATAGGAATTATTTGACAGTTTATTAAAACTTATTAAATCATTCTATAAAACTTTTTTGTAAAAAATACAGGTCAGTTAAAGATGTTGCTAGGGGCAGCTCAAAATTATTTCGTTAATCCTTGATCCTCTTAACCGAATTTAATAACTTTAAGTAAATTAATCGTTATTCCAATGATCTCAGAACTGAAGTATACCTAGACACCTTTCAACCTTTTAGAAATAATGTCACATTTCTTAATTTTGCTGATATTTTCTGCCAATTGCTGTAAAACATTCAATGCTTTGGCTTAATAAGTAATTAAAAAGAAAATATTCTGCTCCCGTGAGATTTTAAATCAGAAATAATTTGTAAAAAAAAATTCAATAGAAAATACATAATATAAATATTTGATGGAGATAAACTATGATTTGTATGGTAGTATTTTCAAGATTAATTAAGTGCATTATATTACTATTCTTTTAATGTAGTGGCAAAATCTCTGCACTAATTCAGTTTCTCGTTTTGATTTTAAACAAATTTTTATCTTCTCTTGAGTAGATAAATTTTGTATCATACTTAGATTTTAAGAGTTTGGGTTTTTTTTTTAAGTTGTCTGATTTTATTTGAACTCTAATTATAGATATTTACTAAAGAACCTAAGCAAATAATGTCTACTGTGGTGTGTGGCATTCAAGAGTGGTTCAGATATCTCACCTGTAGTATAGGATTATATTTGTGTTACTTTCCCCTTCATTTTAATAGAAAAAAATTCTTCAGAACCCAGAAAATAAGATTAAACTCTGACTTCAGTCACAGAGGTAGAAAGTAAGTAGTGATAATTATTTTGCCAAAATTATCATCAAATGAAAACAAAGACATTTTTTATAACTGATTTCAAATCTAATTCCTGTTCATGGAATATTTGTGGGGTTTCTGCTCAATATGAACTAAGGATGTTTATCTTTAGTCCCACAATTTTAATTATGTTATTAAGTCAAATGCAGTGACAATGCCAAGGATCTTTCACTTGTTTGGGTTACATAAATTGTAAGTTTGTTAAAAAAAAGCTAGAGAATAAATTTCAATTATGGTTGTTTATAGCGTTGGTTTGTTGTTTTCATTTAAATTTAACAAATATTAATTTCTGAGGTCAATGTTCACTTTTAGTTTCTTATTCTACTTTAATGGCTATTCACCCATATAAAGGAGAAAGAAATTATTGATTTATTTCCATTTTTTTTTTCAATATTATAACTTTGAAGCATTGATATTCAAAAAAATCTTAGAGTTAGAGATTTTTCAGGGAGCTGGTTTTGATAGAGACAGGAGCAAGAAAATGAAATCTGAAATTGAGTGAACAAAAATCAACCCAAACCCCAAACTATATATCGGAGATTATATTGCTATCAGTTGTAAATAAGGAAAATTATTTTGAATTTCACGGTCAAATTACTTAGTGGGGGGAAAAAATTCTGTCAGGATTTCATGACTGGTTGATTTATAAGATTTTTTTTTTTTTTTGAGATGAATTAAACTTAAAGAAGAACATTTAAACTCTCTACTTCTATTATTTGTCTTAAAATTTACAAGTGGTATGCATTGCAGTGTAATTTCTCCCTATTTATAATTTGCTTGTGCGATTGCTGTTGGATTTCTGAACTGAGTCCAGATCCATTGTAAATGACTTTATTTATAAAAGACAAGTTTAACACCCAAAATCTGTGCAGCAGGATGTGACTGAAAAGTTACTTTCATAGAGTCGTCAGCAGAAACATTTGTGATAATCTGTTATGACTTATTTATTTTTCTGGCAATGACTTACTTATATGATACAGTACGATATACATTAAAAGAATTATTGAGTGGCCAATTTCATGCATCTCTAAAAGTTTGAAAAATACATACTCACCTACTTACATCTTCCCAAAACCCATATGTTAGCTTCTAAATCAGCTGGAAGAAGAAATACTATAAATATGTTCCTAAGACCAAACATTATTTCCAGGAGAAAGGTTTTTCCCTTTTTTTTTCCTCCGTATGTATTATATATTTTTTTTTTTTAATGTTTTTTTTTTTCTGAATTTTTACCTTGATCTTCAATATTTGATTTCCTAAAGACAAAACCTACATGATTATCTTTCTCTTTTTTAGTTTGATTTCAGATTATTGCCTGGGCATTTGGTTGGCGGTTTGTCTTATGACAAATAACCGATATGTTTGTAATTTATTTAATTAAATACATATGTGATCATTTCCTGGGGTTTCACTGTTTTGTTTTGTTTTTTTTTGTGTGTATGAAGAAAATAAGGAACCAAAAGGAGATCCCCTCAAAATGGACAACTACCCTGAAAAATTTATCTGGTTGTGGTAGGATGAAATTTTTGATTGCCCTTCTGAAGAGCATAAATCTGTATTACCATCTCATACCCAAAATATAATATCTCTCTATTTGGATAAGAAAAATTGTTCCTCTGGTTTTTGTGATAAAAAATGAGAAAGATTAGATGTACAGATGTATAGACGTAGGAAACACGCCTTATTATCTCTGCTGACAGATGTAAAACCATTCCATTGTCGTCTCTAGGAGATAAATTCTAATTTAAAATTGCCTGATTGCCACTGAATTCCTACATCCGACTCCAGGACTATTGACGTGCTATAATTTTTATTAAATAGTTTATTTTTGTAGAGCCCCGGAATAGGTTAGTTCAATCATGCTTGTGAGGAGTTGTTAGTCCTTTGGAAAGCATGTTTTCTGTTAGTTTCTATGTTCCTGATATTGTCTGTGATTTGGACAAGTTACCGTAAACCAGTAGTATCTTATTTTTTCATTTGTTTGGGGTTTTTTTTTTTTTTTTTTGTTTTTTTGTTCCACATAAAATACTTCAGTATGTAAGGAAAAGACAAAACCGTAAAATCCCTAGCATATGCTCTAGAAATGCAGAATTAAATAGTAATAGTTTAGAATAATGAAAACAAAACTATTTCATAATTAATTATTTAAGCTGAACTGACCTAAATTAAGTTAAGAATATATTTCTAACTATTTAGTTTTAAGATAATGTGCGCACTAGTGCATATCTAGATATCAGTGTTGATTTAATATCTGCATCTTCAAATGAAAGAAAGTGTTAGGTTGTATGTCAATGTCTATTTTCGATCATACTACACAATGAGTGACAAACATTTTCCTGGGAAAAGAATTCTTTCTCTTGATATATTGATGAATCTCAGACACATAGTGCTGAAAATGAATTATGGATTATTCCAGATTTGCTCTGTTTAAGATTGTATGTTTTCTCTGGGTTTTTTTTTATTTTATCTGTTGTTTTAATTTAGTGTTTAGGACAAAAATGTACCTTACTCTGTAGGTTGGGAAAAGAGTTTTCAGAGATTCCCACATCTCATAAGCTTGCTAATAGCGTGTCGATCTTTCGACACGGCCGGCCTGTCCATCCTAGAATGCGCCGACGAGGCTTAAAGTAATCAATGTTTTTTGACTTTAATGTTACACAAAAAATTTTCATATAGTATATGGATCTATTCATACAATATAAATTGGTTTACTCCCCTAGAGTGCTTCAGAGCTTCCTGGACATACACTTAAAGACAAAGGCTGATTTAATCTACCCATATGTTTAATTTGTTGCAAGTGACAACCTAGATTAGCTGATTGTCTCCACATGAAAAACAATGATCTTTTAACATGAGACACACTTTGCAGGGAAACGGATTTCAGTTTGTAAGATATCTTAACAGTAGTAAATAAATTGTCTCTTTAGCTTTTGTTTCAGGCCATTCTGATAATATCTTAGGAGAATTCAAGTTGAAAAATTTTACCAATCTTCGCCGATTCTGCCATTATACTAGCAAACTTATGTCCCTTAAAGAGTAGGTTTAAGACCAAAAGTTAGGTTTTCCAGGGAATATTGTTTTCCCACAAAACCCCAGAATTTTTTCAGCTATTTGAAAGCTCAGCACCACTGCCCCTTCCTGAAACAGAAATTATGTCCAGGTGCAGTCATTGCTGCTTGTTAGCAGAAGGTTGTTGGCATCACAAAAATACTGAGACTGAAAAAGGAGAAGACACATTTTTAGTTCCAAAATCTCTTTCTCAAGAGTTTTCTGCAAAAAACAGAACTCAGAATAAAGAGGGGGAAAAAGCCAGATTTAGCTGTTTGAGTTTAGAGACAATAACTTGAAAATTGCCTGGAATTCAGTAAATCGCTCTATCTAGCTCTGGGCTTCGTATGCAAAATTTGGTTTGAGAATAATAAATAAATGTTTTTCTATAAGGTGGGTTTTGTTTTTTTTTTATTCGTGGCGAGAATAGTTCTTATAATATTAGTAATTTCATTAAAAACCAAAACCAAAAAACAAAAAATTATTTTATTCCAACTAACTTGTTTCCCGCCTACAGACCTTCTGAAATGATTATGGATTTTGCGTACGATCATAGAGTTTTGGCCATTTCTCCTCTCCTGAGTTTTTAAACCCATTGAAAAAGAGATCTAGGGATGGCTTATCCATGCAGAAGTAAATTTTATTTACAGCTAAAAAAAAAAAAAAACAAACCTACTTTCACTTTATTGAGGGATAATCTTAACGTTTTTATGACCTTTGAAAATGTGAGGTTTTCCAAGCCTCAGCAAGATACATTCATGAGTAATGGCCCAAAGGAGGTCATGCTCTAAATCTCTGTATGTCATGGTTGCAAAAAATACCTGAAATACACGAGGAAAGTACTATGATGCCACTAAAGACACTTTTTTTTAACTGGAAAAAATGAAATAGTAATTGTTTAAAATAGGAAGGGATGCACTCATGCAGATGAGCACAGAGATAACGTGCAAAAAAAAGTAGAAATAAAGTTAATTCTTCTGCAGTGTGTACATATGGAACAGTGAAAAGCTAGTGAGATGTAATAAAATATTTTTAATCTTTATGTAGCAGTAAGTTCTGCTAACGCAAGAGGGAAAGGTTTTTATGAGTATACAGAAATTGTAGAAAAAGTTGTGTTTAGCCAATAATACACATAGATTATCAAAATTACTGACAAGTATTGTATCTCCCAGCTAGAAGGTATGTAAGTTGTATGGGATGGAACTCTCTACATCTTTTACGTGTGATTATATAAATCCTGTCATCCTAGATAATTTTAGTTTAAATTTATTAAATCCTTATAATCAATAATTATTTCATAATTATTATATTACTTTCATATATATAAGCTTATTATATATAGTATATGTTAATATTTCAGATACATTTTTTATCATACATATATTATATTCACCCCAGGCCTGATCCCTATAATCTTTTATTTTGCCAGAATTAATCATGAACGGTGACAACCTTGGCATGAGTGTCACCTTCAGGTGTTTGCCTCACTTCCTTCTGAATTACTGCATTTGTATGAAAAAAAATCCTCAATCCATTAACACCAAAAAAGAGGGTGTAAGAGAAGTCAAAGAGGGCTGGGCCTTCAATCATCTAGACCTATGCACAATAAAAGTTTTGTTTGCTGAGAGGAAAATTCAAACCAGTTTCCAAGCCACAAAAGCTTCCTGACAACTTTAATTGTGCTGCCTGAGGTGAGAGCAATAAAGAGTAAGTGCTAAAGCCAAAGTTTTCAGTATTATTTCTTAAGATATTAAAGTTTATAATTTTTTTTACTTTCTTCTCTTGATTTCTTTTTGCCATAAAGGAAAAAATGCCTCAGTGTAAGCAGAGAATATTATCTGGAGACTGCAGTGTTTTCCTGCTGTTAAAATGCTCAGCTGCTTTTCAAATGCCTCATGGAAGCTTTCTGCAGTTAAAATTGTGAAGTAATAAACATATGTTTTCTGCACTGAATCTCTTTAATTGTTTTAAACATCAGACTGCATTTTTTTATATTTGCATGCCCACATATTTCACCCAAACCACTCAATTAAAATCTGAACTCAGACCCTGACACTTAATAAAGCAAACTTGATAAAGAAATTCATTTCAAGATAGTATGTTAATTAACTAAGAATAGTAAATGTAATAAATTTACCATTTCTTCAAGGTTAATTAGAGCAGGTTAATTGACTGTAAGGCCATTTACTCTGACTGCAGGGTCTCTGCTATGATTCACTTAAAAAAATACAACACCCAGCTCGACTTTCAGTAATAAAAAATGTCCTTTCAGTGTTTGGGTTCTGCTTCACCTCTTTGTAAAGCAACAACTTTTCTAATTTTGCTCCACCTTCAATCCCAACAGATTCTGTGACATGTTTCATTTTAAACTTCAGACTGTTCACTTCTTTCTCTGCTTCTGCCTCCAAGGATCTTATTAGTCATTTCTCTAAAAAGAAAAAAAATTGACAAAATGTAATATTAAGTCTTTTCCCATCAACATCCTCAGCCACCTCCTCATGTCTTGCTTTTCTGGAGTTATTATTACTCCTCTCTTATCTTTCAGCATTTGTCAATTTTGCTTTTTTCAAGCTTTATTCGCTTACACTGATGCTTTTTTGAATCATTTTTATCAGGGATTTGGATGAATACCATGTTACATCCTTCCTGCTTCTAGGTTGAGAGGCCAAATATTAACTTTTTGAAATTTTTCATGCACCTGAAAACCTACAAAATCTGGCCCATAAGCAGAACAGAAATAAAATAACTTTATAGCCTTCAAGGGGTAAGCCCATGGACAGGAAAGATATTCTCTGAGATTCTGAGCAGCATTTGGACACCAGAAACAAGAATTTTTTTGTGATAAGGTGAAGGCAACAAAAAGTAGAGCGTTACAGGTTAAGTAATCATCAGGAAATATGTGTTTAAAATTAAAAGTACAAAACTGTGTTAAAGCAACTTGATTCTTGTCTTTCAACTAAATATGTTTTCTTCACCCTGGATCATGTAGTATTTGATGAGTATGGATTTTTGAGATTAAAAAGTGATGGAAGGATTTTTTCAGATAATGGTAGCAGAATTATAGAAAGTTCTTTACTTATGCCAGAATATCTATTTTTTATAAGGTTAGAAAACTCAAAACATGATTATTGGTGAAAACAGGTAGCAAAGAGATTTCTTTGGGACATTTTCCACTATCCCAGGGTGCTCCAAGCCCATCTTCTTAGGAATTTCTTACCAATGTCTAACTTGAACTTATCCTTTTTCAGTTTAAAAACATTACCCATTAAATTATGTTGCTCCATTAAATTATGTTGTTAATTACAACAAAGAAATGGAAACTAAAGAGAAGCTGTTTTAAATCAAAGCAGGTTTGTCTTGGAGA
>VKON01003708.1:34606-53836 GCA_009741485.1 Malurus cyaneus samueli
GTAATGATATCCCCCGATACAGGGGTTGCTCCTGTGAGACAGAGCTAGCATTGATGCATTTAGGCTGTTAGACACTGCAAAGAGATGTTGCATATGAGCAGAAGGTCAATGTCTTCACCCATGCCATTTCATCGCACATTGGGATTCTGCACAAATTACCAAGTATCTAAGTTAAATAAAACCAAAACCTCATGATGATTGATCATGTCAGAGATATACCTAATCATCAATATATTAATTATTATGCTTGTTTCTTTCATTCACTGAATCTTTTTTTTTCCTCTTTAATGTTCTTCCAATTAAGTACAAGAATGGATTATTTTCATTTACCATTACTTATTAATTGCAGCTAATGGAAACCACTCTTCCTCAGAGCATAATGGCAATTATCCACCTTCTGCCCCCTTTTTTTTTTTTCCTTTTAATGAGAATTTATTTTGTAAGTATCGCAAACAGTGAACTATAATGGTACAGGTCGATTACAACATTGAATGTTTTTTCTCATTTACATGGATAACATGTTATCATTTCCTCCCACATTTTTTCTTGTTTTGTTGATATGCACATCTTGTTAGTTGCTTGTAAATAATGAGAATGAAGAAAACATTCAAATTACCTAGTTTCAAATTTCTAAAGTCTGAGTGACATCCACAACATCACACTGAACTCTTGTGCTTCTATTTAAATACAGCAGAAACCAGCCATGGATTTGTGAGGTTTTTGCTAGATTTCCAGTTTACTGCTTTAAAGTGAGATTTAGGTGTCTGGGATTCTTGGTATTAACCTCTACAGAATCAGCAGCTGCGATTAAAAGGAGAAAGGATAGGGATCTGGCTTGTCTGTCCAGCTCTAACATTCCAGCTTCTGCTGAGAGATGGTTTCTGCTGATATGTGTTCATTCAAGTTCCCAGATTTGCTTCTCTTGTTACCGGAGATCCCGTACACTGTAGCAGCCCCGTGTGTTTCAAAGGATTTGACAAAAAGGTCCACAGTGTCCCACAGGCTGACACCACATTCTTTCTTTCCCTTTCCAGGTATAAATGCTACACATTTCTTCTCCTCCTTTCCATTTCAATGATCATTATTCATATTATTCTGAAATTCTTCTCTGTCACCCAGGTCTTCTATCCTGCAAGCAGTTTCCCTACATGTGCTTGTGCAGGATTCAGCCAACAGAATCTGTTACAGGCAGCAGCCTGCATGAAGCCAAGAGCTGTCCTGAAATGTAAAGGAAAATCACTGTTCCTCTTCTTCTAGCCCTTTCACTGAAAGGTAAAATCTATTCCTCTGCCATGATGCTTTGGAAACCTTTATATAATGTCTCTTAAGCTATTTGTACCCCAGTCAACAGCCTCCACTTGGGCACTTAGTTGCGTTAGAAGCAGCTGTTCTGTTTCTGTCTCATGCGGTAATTCTGTGAGCTGAATCCCCCAGCCAGTTCTTGAGTTTCATTTGGTGGATCTGAAACCCTCAGTCTATTAAGGAATAAACATGCATTTCTCTGATCATTGCCTGTAAAAAAAAAAAAAAAAACAACCAAAAAAAAAAAAAAAAAAAAAAAAAACAAAAACCAAAAAACCCAAAAAAAAAAACACCCCAAAAAAACCCATACCATGTAATATCAGTTCACCTTAATTTATCTCATGTTTGTTTTCAAATGCTTGGTTGTTTCCAAGGACTAGAATGCCTGAACTGGTCTTGGTGTCAGTCAAACTGTCAATTATGACCTGCTGCAAAACATTACAGACATTTAGCAGGAATCTAGCTGGTGATTCTAAGCTAGCCTGTGCGAGCTCTGTTCCATTATCGACTGTGCAGAGAAAACTGTATTTGTATTTGAATAGTTCAAACATTATAGAATGTCAGGTAATTCATCTTTTAGGAATTTAACGAAATTAACTTTAAAGAACTTAGGACTTAAGGGAAATTCAGAAGTATTTTTGGCTTATATAAAGCGCAGAACTCTGTGTTCTCATGTTTTAGTTCCTCCGTCTTAAAAATTTTTATTGAAAGCCTCCCTAGGATCACCTCGAAAGCGCACACCAGGACACAGCAGTTGGTGTTATCGCTTGTGTGAGGACTCTAAGCCCTTGCTGGCCATCAGTGGTGTTGTGCTGGCTCTAAAGGACACTGTGTCAGCAGCTCAGTTGAACATCTCTGCTGGCACTGAGTGCATCGGTCCATGCAGACAATGCTCAACATCACTAGAAATGGGCAACAGGATATTCTGAGATTTTTTTTCCCAGTAATCCCATTTCTCCTTTAACCCTCAAAGAGTCTGAAAGAGGAAAAGGTGTTGCTGCTTCTCTCCCTTCCCCCCCATCTCAATATCTTGTTTGCTGAGGGGTTACATTACTTGGGGAAAAAAAACTTCACTTTTCATGGTTCACATCCTGAAGACCTGACCCTGGCCCAGTCCTTATGCCCTATTTAAAAAGAGACACTGCCAGCAGTTTTAATGATTAAAGGATCTGTCTGTGCGTTTGTGACAAGTTAGGGTTGTCAGTTCTTTAGACTGCAAAATCACCTGTGCTCTTTCTGAGCTGGCTTGCTGTGCAGTTTCTGAAAGAGAAATTCAACAATGCACATTTTAAAAGTGAAACAACATTATTACGATCATCTGCCCGGCGTTTGCCAGGGCTGGTTTCTGCGGGCTAATATGGGGCTGTGGTGTACCTGAAACTTCTGGATTTTAAACTTTTCCCAATACTCTCTACTGACAACTTGCAATGTAGTTGGCACTGCAATTTTTGAGGGCCCTTCAGAGGCTGATTAGGATGTAAGAGGAGGAAGAGAGGACATGAGCGAAAAGGCTGCACGTATGCTTGGTTGAAGCTGGGTGGAAAACCATGAACCTGCATCTCATCTAATGTTATAGAAAAGGTCCTGTTGGAAGGAAGGAAATTATTCACTTCCACAGACCCCCTGGAATCCTCAGACTGGAAATAGTAACTGATCCTAAGAATCAAAGAAAAGAATACAACTCAATAAAAACCATGAAACTCGACTCTCAAATTAGTGATAAAACAGAATAGGACGAAGATATGCAAAAACTATTTCTGGACCACATAAAATATACAAAGTAACAAAATGATGCATTAAAAACTGACCAGACACATAATGCTGAACTTCTCTCCAATAACCTCTCTTACCACACTTCTCTCCCTGTAATACTTTTCTTCACTCTACTGATATAATCAATGTTGAAAAATAAAACCCAAAAACACCAAAACAGAGGGGCAAAAGAATTTGGATTAACTCTGCTTGGCAGGAAAATCGTGATGAGCAAACAGTCCAGTGATTCTCAAGAAAAGCACCACAGAAGGGATGGATTGATGCTAAAATATAAACCACAGAATGAAAACAAATAAAAGTTCCATAACTATCTTGCGGTACAGACTGATTGTTGTGTAGTGAACAAAGAAGGAGAAAGAAAACTTCCTGCACTCTAAGAAGGTCTCACTTGGACTTGCTGTTCCCCCATATATGCTTGCCAAGGAATGACCATCTCCAGTTGGACCTTGTCAGCTGCAAAAGCAGCGATTGATTTCAACCTTTAATCCTGAGAAGGCTGAAGCCATAAAGCTGTCCTGGATACACATGAAGCTTGTTCATTTCTGCTAAACCGATCTCCATCCCACAACCTGATGAGAAAAAAGATCCAAAAGAGCTCCCATTACCGAACCGATGAAGGAATCAAGCCCCATTTGCTGCTTAGGTTTCTGAACTTTAAACCATATGTTTCTAGGGAAGACTCAAACAGCCTAAATCCCAGGGTCAACACAGCATGTCAGCATTGCAATTCCCCAAAGTCCCCACCAAGGAACCCAGATATCTGCTGGCAAAGTGACCAGTCTACAGTCCCTTAACTGCTCTCTGGGAGGCTCTGGAGATGAGAAGTCTGATGTCCATCTCAGTCACTGAGCCCTGGTGGTACCACATCCTCATCCTTATCCAACCAATAGGACGTAGAGGAAACCCAAAATGGTAGAAGTTCTTGATGGCCAAGGCATGAAGTCTCAAACTGCATGAAATTGGCTAGGAACAAGTTTTCACCCTCCTTTAAAAAAAGCTGTATTAGAGTGGTCTCAGTGACCTTTTTGTCTCAGAGGGAGAATGGTACTCCAGGAAAGCTCTCACACCTTTTAACCCCAAACCTATTTCCTTTCCCCATGCCAGCATTGTAGGCTCCAGAGACAACAGGCAGAAATGAAGATGCACCAAATGTGTCCAGAAGTGAACTTGCCAGTGAGTAAATGGCATTAACAGACTGTGTTTGTTCAAGGGAATTTTTGGTTGCTTCTGTGGAGAGAAAGCTGTCTTTGTTTTACTTAGTCTCAGAAGTAATCATAGCAGATGAAACTAGTTTTCTTGATGATATGGTCTGCTTAGGCTGCATGTCTGAAAGGTATTGACTAAAATAACAACACAGGAACAATCGAGTAACGAAGGAAAAAGAGAAAGCAGGAAAAATCAAAGATACTCAGAACAAAATTTAATCAAGGTGCCAGAGACTGAAGAAAAGACTCTAATAGCTTCCAGGGATTGCAAGGATGCCAGTAATCGAAATAGGAAAGGGGCTTGCTCACTGATGAAGTGGCACCACACACGTCCACTTGGTATTATAAGCCCACCGGAAGGAAGATTGACATCTGGAATGTTAAAATCAGTGTACGGAAACTGTATTCCCAGGACGGGTGAAATTTGCACAAAGGAGCAGAGAAAGGCAGTCTACATTGAAATAGCAACCACTGCCTCTGAATCACTGCCAAAGGGACTCTTAAATGCTTACAGGCTTGCTGTGTCCAAACATGTAAAAGGAAAGATGGGAGCTGCTGTGCTATTGCTGACTGCCAAAATCCACATAGAGAGCCAGGATGACTCCGGTGCCTAAACAGCCTTTATCAGGTTAGGAAAGGAAAAAGCTGTGCTGTGGTGGAGGATTTTCAATCTGAATTCACATGTACTGCAAGTCTCATTCGCCAAGTACTAATATCCCTTGAATTCTGCAAAATTATAGGTAACGAATATTAAAGCTCAGAGAAAGGGTTGACAAAACCAATGCCATGCAATTTGTTGCCAATCATTTGTCTGAGGCAAATGGCCTCATTGCTTAACAGACACAAGCTAGCTGAGAAATAAGGAAGTCAGAGCTATCAAGCGTGCATTGACTATGTCATGTTTTATACAAACACAAAGTTCCACATAACAATAATTACTCAAGAGTTCTAAGATCCCAGTCCATTAGAAAATCAGCATAGTTTACATATGAGTCACCTTTAGAAGATCTGAAAAGGTTAAAAATATTTGAAATACTGAATGTCTTTTATCACTTTTTATAAGTTATCCAAGAGTTGAAAACATAGTCAAGAAAGAAGATTTAAAAACAGCCAGCTGCATAAGGGAAGAGAAAAGCATTCATTGGCAATTAAAAAAACACTATATGGAGAAAAGAAAGTCGGAAGTAAAAAGAAAAGGATAAATTTGAAGTTAAGAAAATTAATTTGAGGGAAGAAAAGGGACGACAAAGGGAAAGCTAAGCCAGCACAATGTAAGCAGTGAAGAAGGAATCTGAGTATCTAAAGGCACAAAAGATTCAATAAAATGCGCTCACTATGATTAGGACATGCGACTGTCAATAAGACAGCTGAATCTTCAATAAACCTTCCAATCGTGACTGGGGAAGTGAGAAGAAAACTATAGTGTATATTTAAGTATGCAATAATGATAAAAAATAATTTCTCTTTCACAGTGTCTAAAGTATGTGTTAATATTACAGTTTACCAAAATGGTACTTTTCTGTATTATTCATGTCTGCAAGTTCAGGCTGTGAGCTAAGAACATGATGGGATTATTAATGCCTGATTACAGAGTAAATTCTGAGGAATGAAGATTTGAAAAAAAAAAAAAAAAAAGCAGATGCACTCATATTTAAAAAAGCAGAAGAGATACCTCAAATAATCAAAGCTGCTGGGATGGCGATTCCCTACAAAGTACTGGAAGAGCATATATTGAGACAGATAAAGAATCATTTAAAGGAAAAAATGTCATAATAATTATTTATAGCAAGAATCTTGTCAGACTAGCTCAGGATAAGATTTAAACGTGATTTACAACTTTGGTTGATAGAAATAATAGCGTTTTGCATGTAATAAAAATTTCAGCACTATTGATATAGGAACTACATATCTTGAATAACCAATCAGAATGTTATTAAAATCAATGTCACACATTAAACACGACTTGAAAGGAGTTCAATGGTGCATCCAAATGTGATTGTAAACAGGAGTTGCCATTCAAGAAGGTACATTCCCTGGAGTTTGTGCTTGGCTGCTGTTTCCCATTTAGCAATTTAATTGAAGGATCAAGGATGCAGTTTTGCGAATGCATTTGTGGCCAGGATGAAAGTCCCCTTGAGCTAACCTCTAGCATAGCACTAGGTGGAAAGGCCTAAATCGGTTTCTTGCTGGTATTTAAAAAAAAAAATAAAAAAGGAGAAAGGGAAATATTGCCACCATTCTTTGTACTGGGCTGTGCCTATGGCGTCCTTAAATCCAGAACTCCAAGTCTCAAAATCAAGAAGGTGTAAAAAAGTTGGGTGCGATTTCAGAGAGAACTCTGAGAAAATTAAAGGATATCTAATAGGGGAGTAACTCAAAGAGAGTAAGGTTAACACTGACTTGATCACAGCCGTAAAAATGCTTCCACAAGGAAAAAATGTAGTAATGCCGGGCCTTTCAGTGTGCAGACCAAAACAGTGGACTAATAAGACACCAGCTGGCTTGGAAACTGAAGTGAGGCAAGCAAATTCAGGTCCAAACAAAGAAGGCATATTTTAGCAGGCAGAATCATAATCATTCTTGAATGATTTACAAAGAATGGTAACTGGGATTCTTCAATAACGGAGGATTTTTAAAACGAAAATGAAACTTTTTTTTCAGAAAAGACACATGCGTGCAAGCACAAAGCTCTTTAATCTTGAAGCCACAAATTAATACAGGGAAGTCTAGAGGCTCAAATTATTGGAAAGTAGAGAGGACCAATCACAACAAATTCTCTCTTGGCTCTAAAAAAACCTGCGTCAGTTTAGAACCTGCATCAATCACAGGTTTATATGTTTCCTTTTTATAACACTCAGAGAATTTCATTTTGGTTTGTGAATGAAAAATTTGTTAGTCCTACATTATTCACAGAATTCAGGTGTCAGGGTTTAAATACACAGTGCACAAAGGCAAAACCTAAGTATTTTTCAAAAAGGCAGGAAATGGTTGGATTAGTTACAAATGAATTCAGTTTTTAAAACCATAGCGATCAAGAGATGAAGCACTTGTACAGCTTTTTCATTTTACAATTTTAGTAGTTTAAACCCCTTAGAAACTAATATTCCTCATTGCCCTGATAAAAAATTACATAGCAAGAGATTAATAAAACTGTCTCATCAAACCTGACAAATGTAAGGAAATATTTTTAAAACTTGGTTTTTACAAAGCAATTCCCCAAGACATTGTGAGAGTCAAAATAACTACAAATACGTCAGAGTAGTAAACTGTACATCCTCTGTTCCCAAATATTGACCCATTAGCCTTCGTAGAAGAAAGACAGGAAAAAGCTGGAAAATGGTTTTTAAGAAGGAGTGAGTAATGATAACTCTGTTGCCTCCAGTTCTCAAATCTTATTGGAATTAAATTTTCTAAAATTCTTAGCTTCACCAGCCTTATTAGACAAACTAGCCCTAATTTTATGCTAAACACCAAAGGCCAGATGGCTACAGTCAATCTCCTATCTCGCAGTTCAGCTTACATTAAATCTGTTCCTCTCTTTGCTATTTACACACAAGCACCTTCCTCGATGGCAGTACACCACATTTCCCGAGCAAATCCATCGAGAACCCTTCCCTCTCTGCTTGGGACGAGGTATTTTAGTGACCTCACTGTGGCTGGGATCCTTAAATGAAGAGGCATCAATTCATACTCTATTGGCCCAAAAGCCCAACGTACACCCATAGCTCAGATCTGGATGGCTGATCATAAAGCATTTTCTTTGAAGTGAATAAAAGTTGGTGGCTTGGATCTCTTTCGGTCTTTGCTCACAGGTCTATTGCTTTCCAGGGAGAAGTGAACAGAATATTTTTGAAGGAGGAAGGAAGTTGAGGGAGCTTTGAACACTGTTTTGAAAGCCAACGTGTGAATTTGAATAACTTTTAACGCATCACTTCTTTAAAAAGGAAGGAACACCTACACTTTCCAAATCTTACTGAACCAACACACCATATCTTATTTTATTCAAATCCTTAAATCTGCAGTCGTGCTGCAGATTTCACTCGATACATCCAAGTCCAGGCTGGTGCACAGTTATGCATGCATGAATGCCAGTGGTACCCAAGGACACGTGTTTCCCAAAACAACCAGACCTTAAAGGAGCATCTCCTACATCTGCCTTGCAACGATGAGCAAGACGGAGTTGTATGAACTCATCTGCCAAAAGACTCTCCTCTAGATGTTGTTTGCTTTATACAACCCTTCACTGGCAAAGTAATTGCTTTCCAGCTGGGAGATTGGCTGCTCTTCCAGATTGAGCACAAAGAGGCCTCACAGCAATTTCAAACAGATCGTGAAAATTCTCTCGCCTTGCAAAAAGCAGATCTGCGTAAAGGATACGGAAGAATTTTCAGCTCTGAACTATGTACAAAACTGCCCCCTGATATCATTTTGCCTTCATTTCTGTGCTGGACTGTAGTGACTCAGTGTATCCAGTATTATTTTGCTTTTTTTTTTTTTTTTTTTTTAATACCCACAAGTGAGCTTGTGTAATTTAACCTTTAGAACATCTGGAGTTAAAAAAAAAAAAAAAAAGAACCACAAAACTATACCAAGAAAAAAGTTGCCAAACGGGAAAAAACCATGAGAGGATCACTCTATATCACTCAGGACCTTTTATTAATGTTTGACTCAAGGATAATTTATCTATATTCCTGAAATTGCTTAAGTTTTCATTGAACCTTCTGGCAATATCATTAAACATCGCATGCAATTTTAATTCTCGAAGTTTCTGGTTTTCTTTCCAGCTGCATGTGTGACTTTTTCTTAAAGCAATAATAGCAAATTTTTTTCCCTTCACCTTTGCATAGAACATCTTGATGTGACCCTTACGTGCATTAACTGTGGCCTGGCATCATTCCCTGTTGGTGCAGAGCAGTCTGCCAGCTCCCTCCCACATTCTTCTGCTGTATGAGGCGGAAAAAAAGGGAGAATAACGAAGGAGATTTTTGGACCAGGTGAGACACGACCTCGTGCTGCGGCAATAGCCTCCACTGACACTGTTTCTTGCAGTCCGAAACCTCACCCAGCAAAAGGCAGAAAACACATAATAATCACTAGTTACAAAGTATGTTATGTCACGATCCAGGAAAACGAAAATCAAATGATGGAGACCCCTCCCCTAATGTACCTCTGCATGATCCGATGTATGAATACATAGACAAAAGTCGAAAATAAAACTAGAAACGCCTCTACCTCCTCGATATGCTGCACTCTGCCAGGTGATCACAATGTTGAGACCCAGGAGACAAGGAAATGGTTCCAAATCCCCCTTCGCTAACAAATGCATACTGGACTGGAGTCTCCAACAGAGACCGAATTTTGCGTCCCCGAGCTATTTTTGTTTTGGTTTAATTTGCTGGGTTAACCATGTTTAGTGATTAGGATCTGGTGTAGTGGATGGGTCCACGCAAATAGAATGGGACCGCATTCATCAGCGAGAGCTTTGGGCTTCCAACCAGGTCCGCAGCCCCAATCCTCTGAATGGCTCCTAAGAGATGGATGGAACAGGCCGAAGCATGCCCCCTACCAATCTGGGTCCCAGCGCAATTGGAGATGCCGTTTAAGCCGCCACCTAATCCCTTGTGAAACTTTATGATACAGAAAGAAATCAAAAAAACCATAGGGTGCCCCAAGTTTAGTATGTTTGGTCCCAGACGGCAGAAAAGAAAAGGCTCAGAATTGTGAGGATTGGGCCCATAACATCCTCAACATGTCCACAATTGAGTGGGAGAGAGAATGCGAGGAAGTTGTCGTACAGGTGCTGAAGCCCGATTCCTTTTCCAACCCCGTATCGTTAGTAGACCTCAACTCTATTTGGAGCAGGCTGTCTCCCCACCAAGCAGTCTGATCGGTCCACGGAGAGAGTGCCATATCCACTGCAGCCTGGAAAATCCACCCAGAAGCGGAGCGCCCGAAAAGACCGGCTTGTCCAGGGGAGACCCTGAAAGAAAAAGTAGCGCCACGGCTCTGAGTGATCAATTCCTGGCTTAGCCTCCCCCGTGGCAGCCCATGATGCAAGGCCCGAAGTGATGTTTTGGCGCCACAAACGTCTGCCGCACCCCATGGGAAGAACCTTCGGAAGACTGAAATAGTACACCATGTCAGTGCGAATCATTTGTGTTTCGTCTATGTACCATGATAAATTGGACATGCCAGGAGTCAAGTTAAGAACTTCTTCCCTGAGAGGATGTATCTCCTGCTAACCGAAAATGTAATACTCCACCTCTTGCGCCCAGCTGGTCAGCCCACCATTCTTGTGCGTGTAGTTGAAATGAAAACTGCCCACTCTTCTTACCCGAGCCTCTGTGCCTTTCCTACTGTCATTGGAAGGAGCGTGGACTGGGAGAAATGTGTCCTTTGAAGGTATTTAAATGACTTTATCAAGTCTTCCTCTCTGTTTTCATAAATACATCATTCTATTACTAAGTCATCTTCGTTTTCCCTTTCTTGCCTGCTCTGAGCCAGGAGGCATTATTTTACAATTTATCCTTGTTCCCTCTATGTAAGTTTAACCACTCTGGACCTCTGTGAGTCGCAGCAGCCCACAAACACCGTTTCTGCTCCCACGACTCACTTCCCCACCCAGCATGGGCAGAAAGAGCCCCGAAGGAAAAAAAAAATTTAAAAAGGGTTCATGAATGGATAAGAGAAGAAGAATGCCCTTGAAAAACAAACAGGCTCTAATTAGGACACAAGTGAATTTAGCTCAAGCTCTTCCAATTATCTAGTGGCAAAGCAATGGGCTGAGGGAGAATGAGTAGATATATCCTTCTGAGATCCGAGGTAATGTCTCCAACCTCTCAGTCACGATTGCTGGAAGTGAGAATCAAGCACCGCCTGGTGCTTCCCACTAAAGCCTCTGCGACTGCGCTGGTCAGTATTGCCATCCACCGTTACTTTGTCTAACGGGAGCCTCCTGGGTGAACAAGAGAGACCCTTCCTTATATTTCGCTGTGAGCCCGCTCCACCACCCTAATCTGGCAAGCTACTCTCTCGGAAAGCGCACATCTCCAGTGGACGGAGCTCCTCATACTCATTCAGCGAGCCAAGCGTCACTACACCATCGTGGCCCTTGTCCAACCGTTGAGAAGAACACCCATTCTGGCGCATGCCCAGTCCCTTCCCCTCCTCTAACTTACGCACCTCATGCCACCTACAAACCTTGCTTAACACCTCTCGGTCCGGTTCTCGCTCATCCACAGGCAGGCCTAAGCCAGCATGTAGTCCATCTTGGCAGGCAGACACGCTCTCTCTCCATGACTCCCACGAACAGCCCCCTAATTACGGCTAGTCACTGTCCAGTTGGACATTGCCCACGGCTGGTGGAATTCTCTACCTTGAACCCGACGCATGACGCTACCAAGGCACATGCAATCCCGGCCTCCAGCGCCTAGGGCAGCTTTCCACCACTACTTCCTCCATGCGCCCCTTATTACGTGACGTGGGATTCCTATATCTACCCTCCTCCCGTAACTCTCCCATTCGCAAGTCACTTGTTTTGATTTCTCTTTAAATATTTTTCACAGAGGAGTGAGCTACCACCATTCGTCTAATTGCCCCCAGTTTTAGCGAGCTGGCTGACTATTCCATTCATCCTCCCAGACCAATCAATGGATTCTGTGGCTGCCCATCTGTGCTGGACAATGGTGAAGCCTCCAGAAGTTCTCAATAGGAGCCGATGCTTTTTTGATGCCCCCCCACGACACCCACTATCTTGCCTAGACGCACATGCCCAGCAAAACCACAGCTGCGTTGCATTACGACACAACGAATTCAGCCTACCCCGATTTCCCGGAGTTGGAGGTTGCTATCCCGCCCCCGGCTACCTCACGCCTCCCCTCCGTTGATTGCACCAGCAACCACTCACCCATCTCCAAATACCTCCTGCTCCATTCCCGAACTCCTCACCCGAACAACAAACATGGGCCCGGATGTCAGAAGAGGCCTACCAAATGATTGTCTTGAAACTTTCTGGAGCATCTATTTTTACGAAACCACACAAAGCTTTAGCGTAGTCAGGTACTATGACCCCTTCGTTCCAAGCCACGTGAAAAACGAAGACGGGATGGTTTTATCATGGTAGATATAAGTATCTGAAAAGGGGAGGTGAATCAAAGGATGAACCAGGTTTGCTTGGTGCTGCAACCTCTTTTTCCCCACTTAACGTGCAATGTTGTTGTAATGTACACAAGCAAAATAGGACAAGAGGCAATGGTCAGAAGTCTGGAACGCAGGAACTCCAAAGTGTGAAGCTATGAGAAGAACTTCCTTACTTGAGGGTGGAACTGAGCACAAGAACAGTTGACGCAGAGAGTTTGTGAATGCTCTCCTCACTGCAATATTCAAAAGGCTTATCTGTGACACAATCTGAGCAATGTGCTCTGAGAGGGACACTGCTTGAGCATGAGGAGCAGTATGGTGTAGATGATGATCCCCCAGTGGTCGCTTCTTCCATCCTTCTTCTGTGATTCCATCACCATGATGCCATGAATTATAGTCAATTTGCCAACAGTAGTATGTGTGTTAAGTGTGGAGGACCGATTCTTACAAGAAAACGAAAACATTTTTGCATCAGCCATAACGAGAGAGGCCTGGACATGTAGGCCAGGCTGACAAGGAGAGCAAAGGAAAAAAATGTTATAACATATAGGGAGGAAGAAATTTGAAATAAGAACCTCAAGAAACCTTTTGTTTATTATTTGCTGCCAACTTGACGTAAATAACTGCTACCAACCATAAAGTAGTTTTGCTGCATGAATGCCAGGAACAGAGTCATGTAACCAATCAGATATATTGTAGTCACGGTTATGAAGAAATTTAGTTGTTAAAGGTGTAAGAAATTGCAATAAATCGGCTACTGCTTGATTCATATTGAATTGTGTGTAGTCCATTTTGTTCTCTCCTCTGACAAATGGTATCCCCCAACATGATACCTCGATAAGAAGCAGGCGGAATGGAGCACTGGAGGAAGAGAAAGACCAGCTGGATAACCGAGGCAGCCGAACCGCATTAGGGTACGACGAGGAAGCTCTTACTTTGCACGGAGTCACTGTAAGGTGACATCGCTGGTGCGGCATATAGGGCAGACCACGTCTGCAGAAGAGGACCATAGTCAAGTTGTTAAGTCAGATCATCTCTGTGAGAGGAATAAAATCTGACAATACTGTCATTAAGACTGTCTGAGTTGATTTTATATACACTCTCTTCCTATATTCCATCACTTGTATGCCCAAAATGTGCTTGTGCCTTTAAGTCAGACCCAGAAGAAGGGCAGGGGCAGCTGGGAAAGTGCGCGCGGAGTAAAAAGCAGGTGCTTGTCGCGCGGGGAGCTCAGCTGGGCACTGTGAGAATCACCTCCACTGCATGCAGAAGGATTTGTACGATAGCTAGCGTCGGGTTTTTGCTTACTTTGTGCGGAAAGCGAGCTTTTCCCTGCTGCCACCCTTCAGCGGCTCTGTAACTTTCTTCTGGAACGATTCGGCGAGGCTTTGTCTGAGACCGGGAGCAAGCACTGATCAGCCAGGGGTAGCAGGAAAAAAAGCCGGCCGCACTCTGTCTTCGCCCGGACTGGAGAAGCAAACTGGCAAACAGAAAAGCACACTGAGCCCTCTGTTTCATCCACAGTGAGGAGAGGACTACCACCAGGTCCCACTTTTGCCCAAGTGGCATGACTTCCTTTTGTTTCTTTTTTTTCCTGGGACAAGGAGCTGTCATTTTTCTCACACATCTGACTGAGCGCTGTGGGGGGAGGGGTGGCATGCATTTTGGAGTATATCCAACAGTTATTAATTTATCTGTGTCCTGTGGGCACTTGTTTTGTAATAAACTATTTCTCTTCACTTTGCCCAAATATCTGTTTCATATTGTTGGGAAAATTATCAAACATTCATTCAAGAGAAACATTTATTCTGTAACGTTTCTCTCTGAAAAAAATTGTCTCAAACCAAGACAAGAACCTTTTGTTGTGCTGTCATAAAAACGGTTTCACACCACATCGGATACTGCCTTTGAAACTGGAACCTGGGAAGAAGGCAGAAGCTATGGCATGCAGAGCAATGATAAGAACGCATAAAGCTGTCCACATCAGAAGCTGGTGATTTTGCTAAAGGACATGAAAACAGAATGTGCTGCTGCTGCCGGCGCAGCACAGGCATTCACTGCAGGACCGCTGGCTTGTCCAGACATCTGGGTGTTCAAACCACCATTACCAGCCCCTATGGAGGAGACTCTGCCGCTGCTACCAGCACCGCTGATGGAAGTTGATCCACAACCCGGTCTACTGGGACAAGACTACCCTCCCCTGCCTCCTATTCCACCTGGAGAAAAGGACCGCCAGCCTCATCCCTGTCACACCGATCTGAGCATCATCATAGCTCAGCTGGAGGAGAGAGGAAAGGAACGTATGAATCAGGAACGACTGAAGGAATGACATCTCGCTGAGTTACAGGAACCGCAGTGATGGAATGATGAACACTGGGAACAAGTCCTCCAGACAGTTTGGAAGAGAGACACTCGGAACGAAGCTGTCATTGCTTAATCCAGGATTGGGGGGGACAAATAGATGCAGAGAGGTTCTCGGAAGCAGAAAGGGAGGCTGCTATATCAGCTCAAGTACGAGTGGAATTAGAATATGAAAGGGAACAGAATTCAAAGGGGGTTGGTCCAAACAGGTGGAAAGAAGTTAAAGTATCAGCAGAAGAATTCATCTTAGACATTCTCTGTGAATATTACAGAAAGAGATATTACTCAAAATGAGTGCAGTTTGCCAGAGGCAGGGGTTGTCCAGAAAAAAACCATGAAAACGAAGAGCTGGCTTCGTGGCTCCCCCCCCCCCACATTTCCCCACGCACACCCCACCGCTTTGTTCTCATGTGTTCAGTGAGCTGCGGAGGGCGGGGAGAGAGGGCAGGCGGGCTCTGGCATCCCCAGACTCAGACACTGTGCTGCACAGAGAGCCTGGAGGGGGAATTGGAGCAGAACCATACCTTGCTAATTACGTGACCGTTGTATTTTAAATTTGTCTCTAACTTTCCCATAGAAAGCCTTTGCAAAAAAAAAAAAAAAAAAAAAAAAAAGAGTATAGTAACTATTTGGTTGATAAGAAAGTTGAGCAGGAGGACGAATGAAATGCCATGTCTCCATAACGAGCAGTACCTTTTACTGCCTTGGACACAACTTCCTTGGTAGGAATTTCCTGGGATGCTTTTAATTTAGTTGCATTGGAGCAGTAGATAAACTAGGGGGCTAAGAGTACTTTATCTTAAGTACACCTCTGATGCTCGTTTCCACTGAGATTGCTTATGGTGGGCTTTGCAAGTCCGTTTGAGTTTTGCCAGTGTATTTTAAATCAAACATACAGAACTGGCATATACATTTACCATTAAGGAGCTGCTTATGTGTTGAAAAGTTGGTTCTTCGATTGGCAAGTTCAGTGGATGAACCTGAGGTATTTGCTTTGAACAAGTGGCTTTGATTTCTGCTCAGTTTTATAGATATATATATTACATCAGCTTTATTGTGATGTGCAAATTGAGGCTAAATGTCATCCAACTCTGATAAAACCAAGCAATCACCATTAACACTATAGGGTTACATTTATATTTTTCTGTACATAGCCCAGTTTCAAGAGGCTGAACATGTTGGCACCTATCCAACAGAAGCTTTGGAGAATAGCTGATAGCTCAACTCTGTGTCCTTGAGATGCCAAAGCAACTAATTTCAGGCAGCACACTGTCTCCTGTATTAGCTGCTGGACTACGCCCTTTTTCTTATTCCATAAGAGATTGGAAAAGGAGCATTTATTGCATTATTTTCGGGCTATCCCCTCAGAGCATTTTAATTTTACTCAGCATAGATGCAAAAAGCCCTGACAAATTCAGTAGCTCTCAGAATATTTGTAGTGATCACTAACTGGACAAAATGTAAGGCCATAATAATTAACCGAAGTCAACACTGAATTATATAAAAGTTTCTAGGAGCATTAACTGCATAAGGCCATGCTAGGCTTAACCCCCATGTATGTTATCTGTAGAAGCTGTTCAGGAATGGATACAATTAGCTCGAGATTCTCTAGCAATACCATACAGAATAGTGCCATGTTTACCTTTGTTTGTACACCTTTAATCAGACAATTGAAGGTGATTGTTTTGCCATGATGTGAGAATGGCGGCGCATAGATCATTGCAGCTTGTGTGACAAAACAAAGTCTAGATGATAGCTGCCTAGGCCCCAAGAAATGCAAGGAATCTGATAAGATAATGCCAAGGCTGTTGTCCTTGGACTTTGGGAAGTACTGAGAATCAGCTTGCAGTGAAAACAGTGAGGAGAGCTTGAAAACAAGAACCGAGAGGAGTGAACGAGAATGAACTTTCTGTGCTTACCAATAATATTGTAGCAAGTAGGCATAATTAACTATGAGCATATATAACCAGTGTGTGACACGAATAAAGTTGAAGCTTGCTTTATCACTCATATTGAGTGCTCGCATCCTTCCCCCGCCACGGCACATGAAGATACATGCAAGAGCATTTCAAACCAGTACAGCTGTTCAGTGATTCAGTGTATTTCCTTTCCTTGAGTACACTGACAGCCTCAGTCTTATCCTCCCACTTAACTCACAAAGTTATGTGTGAAAAATCATGGCAATATTATATAGTTATGTCCTTGACATTATGTCCCTAAGTATTTATCATCTCTAATCTATTGTTATGACAGTCATAGAAGCTATCTTACCATCTCTGAATAGCAGGTTTTAATATTTTTTTTTTTTTAGTAAGGCTGCACTTTGAAAATCCTGGTAACTTAAGTTATACTGAAAGGTACTGACCATAAACAACATTTTCAATAATGCTTCAGTTACCATGAGCTATCCAAACTAAATTATGTAAATTCTAAAGCTTATGTGCTGCTATTTAATTTACAACTCAGTAGTTTGCTTGACATAACAAAAAAAAAAAAGAGAAAAAAAAGAGAGAAAAAAAAAAGAAAAGAGAAAAAATAAAAGAAAGGGAAAAAGAAAAAAAAGAGAGAGAGAAGCTGCATATTGTCATTGATGTTTAACTGCTGTTTGAAGATTTTCAGTGCTTTATTGTAACAGTGAAGTCAATGACTTAAATTCGGCCATACCTCAGACTCTTAAAGTAACACTCTCAACTTTGAAACTAGTTTTGTTAAATTTAGGGCTTTACCAGGGTACCCACTGAAGAAATGCAAAAGTGTCCGAAGTGTCTACTTTGCTGAGTTCAAGGTGACCTTTTGCCACAGCTATACCTTGAACGGACTCTGTGTCTGTGTGCATGTGTGTGTGGGAGTGCTGCAGCAAGTAGATAAGGAATGTTATTCTAGCTTCCTAGGATCTATTAAGTGCCATTAAGTGTTAAGCTTTGTTAAATTTAAGTGATGCTAAGTTTAAGGTCTGCAGATTTTCAGATCTGTTAAGCTTAAGTTCAATCACAGAAGTCTACTAACTTTATATCTTGTTCAGCTTAGCATTTATTAATTTTAAGTTCTATTACTTTTAAGCTTTGCTAAGTTGAAGTTAAGTTCAGTTACCTTTAGGTAATGCTGTGTTTAAGTTCTGTTAATATTAAGCTCTGTTAAGGTCAAGCTCTTTTAGGTATTTTAAGTTTAAGTGCTATTAGGTTTAATTGCTGTTAAGTTTTAGTGCTGTCAAGCTTAATTTCTGTTAAGTGTTGTCAAGTTTAGGTGATGTTGCTTTTGAGTGACATTAAGTTTGAGTGAAGTTAAGTTTAAATTCTGTTCGAATATGCTCATTTAAATTGAAATATGAAGTCTTTTTTTTATAGAGATCAGATGAAACCAACTGAAATAATTATGAAACAAAATTGATGAGCAACTGTTTAAGAACATGTGCTGAAGATGACTATTCATAACAATCTTTGCCAGTTTTATCTTTCATAGGTGGCACAGAAGAATGAGCAACAATTCCAAATTATGGATATCATTAATTGTAAGATGCTTAATGCTTTCTTTCTTGCTCTTATTTTGCTTTATTGTTATATGTGCATAAATGTGTGGAAAAATGTCATCCTCAAGGGTTTTTCTTAAAAACAGTTACTACTGTTAGGTTAATGATTCTGATATGTTGTTAATGTCATGACATTAATTCACAAAGCTATTTTAAAGGGTATTTTCCAAAAGCTATTATTAGATGTTTCTCACATGCACTCTTTTGGTTGTTTGTAGTTTATTTATCCTGATATAAAAAGTTCTATATAGTTCCATGCTTTATTTTCCAACTATGTGAGTTCACACCACATGAGCTTATTTTATGCTTAGTTTTGTCATTAAAATTTTCAACTGTCCCAAGTCCACAGAGGAGAAAGGCTAGGACATATAGAATTACAAGAGTCAGTCTTTATTCATGCGTGTGAGGTGACCCATTCAAACAGGGGCACCCCGAATATGATTTCACACATGTTTCTTATGCCTTTCAAGCATTCAGATGCAACATGGTTTGACCAATCACTACTTAACTGTCAGAGGAGAGAACAAAATGGACTACACACAATTCAATGTGAATCAAGCAGTAGCCGATTTATTGCAATTTCTTACACCTTTTATAACTAAATTTCTTCTGTACACATGACTACATATATCATGATTGGTTACATACTCTGTTCGTGTGGCGTTCATGAGGCAAAACTACTTCTATGGTTGGCTAACAGTATTTATGTCAAGTTGGCAGCAAATAAAAACAAAAGGTTTCTCAGGGTTCTTATCTTTCGAATTCTTCCTCCCTATCTCGTTATAACATTTTTTCTTCCTTTGCTTATCCTCACAGCCTGGCCTATGTGTCAGCAGGCCTCACTCGTTATGGCTGATGCAAAAATGTTTTCATTTTCTTGTACGAATTGTCCTCCAATAGTTACCCCTTCTTGTTTTTTTAAGC
>VKON01003710.1:13756-24586 GCA_009741485.1 Malurus cyaneus samueli
ATTTCTCCTGGAGAACCCATATTTTGTATACTTTGTTTCTCCTCTGCCTGCAGACTACTAACATGTGCTCTTGCTGAGGTGCTGCGAAGTCAGTTCTTCAATTGACAAGTTCAATAGATGTACCTGAAGTATTTAATTTGAACAAGTAATTTTATGTTCTGCTCAGTTTTATATATATTACATCACCTTTATTGTGATGTGTAAATTGAGGCTATAATGACATCCATCTCTGATAAAACCAAGGCATCAATGTTAAAACCATAGGGTCAAATTTATATTTTCTGTACATAGCCCACTTGTTTGAAAGAAATGAGCATGTTGGCACCCATCCAACAAAAGGTTTAGAGGATGGCTGGGACTCCAGCTGTATGACCTTGAGATGCCTAATCTACTTTCAGGTGAACCAAGTAGTACAAAATAATTGCAGGCAGCACACATAATTCCTTCTATTAGTCACTGGAATACACCTATTTTTATCATCCCATAAGAAATTGGGAAAGTAGCATTTATTGCATGATTTTCAGGCTATCTCCTCAGAGCATCATTTATCATTATCCTACTTGACACTTTAGTCTTACTCAGCATGGGTGCAGGTAGCCCCTGACAAATTTGGTAGATCCCTCCTTGGAATGTTTAGGGTGGATATTAACTCAACAAAATCTAAAGCCATAACAATTACCTTTGAAGCCTGATGTCAAAACACTGAATGATTTATAAAAGTTACTGGGAGCAATTAACTGTGTAAGGCCCATGCTAGGTGTAACCCCATGTATGTTATCTGCAGAAGCTATTCGGGAATTAGGTATAATTAGCTCGCAATTCTCTACTGTTAAACCATACAGAATAGTGCCAGCTTTACCTGTTCACTTGTACAGCTTTAATGAGACAATTTGAAGGTGACTGTTTTGCCACAAAAACACGTGACAGCATTTCAAACTAGTACAGCTGTTCACTATTCAGGTGTACTTGTTCTTCCTTGACACTTATAGGTTGCAGTTGAACTTAATATCAAAACAGTTCAAGTACAGTGATGGGCCAGATAAGTGACTAAACATAACACCATCTTACAGAGCATCTCACAGAAACTGTGCCTTTGTGGCTGCTTGTATACATGCCTCAGTCTTATCCACCCACTGAACTCACAGTTACATGTGCAAAAATCATGGCAGTATTATATGATTATGTCCCTGGTGTTTCGTCCTTAAGCATTTATATCTCAGATATATTGTGATGATAATCACAAGAAGCTGTCTTACCATCTCTGAACTGAGAAGGTTTTAAATGCAATTTGCCAAGACGTGCGATGTTATAATTTCTCTGAGTAAGGCTGCACTTTGAAAAATCCTGGTAAACTTATACTGGAAAGGTACTGACAATGAACAGGCATTTTCAATAATGCTTATAGTTACCATGAGCTATCCTCAAAACTTAATTATGTAAAACCCTAGAGCTCTATGTTCCTGCTATTTAATTTACAACTCAGTTGTTTGCTTGCATATTGTTCATTGATGTTTGACTGCTACGTGACAAATTTTCAGTAGTTTTCTTGTAACAATGAGGTCAAAATGAGTTAAGTTCTGCTGTTATATCTGAAACTTTTAAAGTAACACTCTCAACTTTGAATCTAGTTTTGTTAAAATTTGAGGCTCAACCCTGGGCCCACTGAAACGATGCAAAGGCACGATCATGTCTATAACTTTCACGTGGATTGAACTTGGCAGCATGGGCATCTGAAACAGGCTCTGGGCTTTGTAATGCCACTCTAATGCTTTGCCAGAACTTAATATTAATAAAAATTCCAGAAAAGCACAGGAAAAACAGCACCCAGTTTACCTGAAGGATACATCCCTGTACATTCACAATCTTTTGCCACAAAAGTGCATGGAGTTTTCTTGATAGCACAGCAACTGCTTTTTTTTTTTCTTCATTTTACACCATTTTTTTGGAAACTAGCAAACCTGAGAATTAATGCAATGTGAAACCACAGACCATTGCAATCAGAAAAAAATTTTAGTAGATTACTAGAAAAGCAATGTTACACCTTTCTCTGGAGATTTCCTTCTGTTAGGCTAAATGTAAAGCAAGTCAATAACATTTGCTTTCTGTTTTGTATCTTCTTTTGCACAAAAGGACTCACCTTTTTCATTACCAAAAACATGCATGTAGGAGCATTGGTTCCTATTATCACATGTTCCAGAGCAAGGACTAAGCCATACAAGGAGAAGGGTAAAAATTGACATTTCTGACAGCTCTCTTGGGTATTCCTAATTCCCAGAGTGGCTGGCAGGAAATCTGAAACACTGGTGTGAACTCAAGCCTGTCCTTAATTCTGTCACACTGTGTAGTGGGTTTAAAACCCGATTTTTCCCAATCCGAGTCACGGCACCAAAAATGTCGTGGTTTGGACTTTGCTGAAAGCCAAAAGCAATGCACCCACGACATTCTCTCCTTTCCCCCACAGGAGAGGAAGAAGGGAGAGCAAAAGCCCAATTAACATGAAAATTTATGGCTTTCAGATAACATAACATAATTGAGAGAAAGATAAGTATGTGCTCCAGAGAATGGTCAGACAGGTTGGATAACTTAAGTTGCAAAATAGATTTATTACTACAAACTACTAAGGATACTACCGCACTGGGGAGGGGAACAAAGATAGGGACAAATTTACAAGGAGAAGAAAAATAAAAATGGACATTTTTTTAAGACACCTGTTATACTTTCCGGGACCCGTCTCTTTCCCACGTCCTCCTCTCCACCCCCCATGTCTTCCTGCACACACAGGGGACAGGAATGAAAGTCTAACATAGATCAAACTACTCATTACGGTTGTCATCCAGCATCATAGGAGAAGTGTTCTTACAGCTCCAAGCTGTGGAAGTTTTTTTTCCCAATAAACAGTCAGTGTATAACTGCTGGTGGCAAGGGATTTTTTCTTTACCTCGTAGGAGAAAGGAAAGAATGTCATTCAAGGCCAAACTGCGTTGTTTCCACGGCGTGAGACCACTATCACAAATCTCCTGGCAGAACAAAGCTTCATTTGCTTGAGCGGGGGCACCTCTCCCTCCCCACAGAACACAATTTCTTCTTAGCATCAACTCGCTTCAAACGTCGTGGGGGGCCAAGCTCTTCCTCATTTTTTTTGGCTTCTAATCAGTTCAGTCCAGTCCTCAAAGGCAGGTTTTTTTTCTCAGAGCAAGGTTGCTCTCCTTTTCTATACAGGTCTCTCACTGATGAAATAGTCCTTTCGAAGACAACTTATTTTCTCCATGCCAGCAACCACAGCAACAGCACAGCCAATACCATCTTCTCTCTTATGTGAACTTTGGGTCTTCCATTTTTTTCTTTTACATCTCCTCACCCTCCTGCTCTGTTTTTCCCGGTTCATGATACTAAAACTACTATAACACCTAAAAAACATGGCGTCTCCTATCTTGTTTTGAATTCCTCTTAAGTACAGACAATACGTCATCACAGAGTGTAACTAGCCTGTGCAATTGGCCCAGGCCTGATGAGCAGCCTGTCCATCAACCTCAGAGCCATGAATGGATTGTCTAAAACACAGGGGGTAGGCTCCTTTTGCTGGAGAAGAAGGAGAAAGCTTCTAGAACTTCCTCACAGGAGCCATCTTTGTGGTTTCTTGTCCATCCCCCCACCACCTAAAATCGGACCCAAGTAAAACATGACCTGACAAGGCTTTCCCCTCTAGTTCTCCAATGCAAAGAAGAATTCTAAATGGATGCACTCCAAACACCTGTCCCCATTCACTCCTGCCTGGGATGGACTTGTGACAGATCAGCTCTTCTCGTGGCTGGATATGCAAAAGCACAGGAGCACGACATAAAGCAGAAAGGCAGATTGGAAGCCACCTACCGTATGCCAGGCAAGGCCCTGATGTCCCAAAATAGTGAACACAAGAGCGATACAGCCAACACGATGAGCCCCTATGCGCTGCCTCTGACTGGGAAACGTCCATTCATCCCTTAGAAACACTGTGGCCAAATCCATTGCCTGCTGCAAACAGGTCCTGGATTCCCTGTCCCTAAACCATGCCTGGGCATTGTCTTTGGCTAACTGGCATAGATCCAAACCTGTAGTGCTGGGACAGATAGAGTAATGGAGGATATAAGTCTACTAGATAACAGCACATTATAGGGCATTACACAAGTCACAGAAGACTACTTGCAAGTTGCAAAATCAATGCTCATATAGTTTATTTAAGTTGAAACAACTCATGATAAGCAGATAATCCACATTATTATTACTTTATTATTATTATTATTCACTATAACATTAACTGGATCATATAAGAGTATTTTAATCACAGGACATATTCTTTTACAAAAATTGCTTTTCCTATGCCATTAAAATGGCTTCACAATGATTAGCTGAATTGTTTGTTTATTCTACACTTAAAAAACTTCTATTTTGAAGGACCCAAAAACACAAGACAAGAGTTGCAGTAAATCTCAATCCCTTCATAATGCACAACACATTTATTATTTTTTAAACTCACCCATCTCCCTACTTTTTACTCAACTGCTTGCAAATTCTGCCTACAAGGAGCAAGTCTGAGGTCATAGGAGCAAGAAAAAGAGCTCTCTTTCTCAATGTCACAACCTAGTTTTCAGTCACAAAATAACTAAAGGTTAAGCTTCTGCTAAATTACTATCTTCCCAAATTTCAAAACATGACATTAGAAATTAAAGAAAAAATAAACCACTACATTATGAGCTTCAAATGTCATTGAAAAACAAGAAAAATCCATCTTATGTACATTTTCTAGACCATGCACAAAGGGTGAAGAAAAAAGCCACTCTGTACTCTATGTGTTGCTTTAATCGTAAAATGTAGTAGACCATCATCACCCCAGGATGATATACATCTACATATTTCCTCCAGAGATATATTTTGGTTTGCTTTGTTTCACTTTCTGTTAAAAAGTTTGTGAAAATAACTGGAAGAAATACCATCAAGGTGTTACTAACTGCTACCTGACATCAGAAAACTCAACCACAATGCTGATGATCTAATTGAAATAATTCCTTTTTAAAACTGTCAGTACAGCTTACTAGGAATTAGAACTAAATGTGATTAAAATTAAACATTTCTCATAAAAAGAAAAATTCCATGACAGTCACTATGAGGGAAGATATATGGCTAAAGATTCAAAGATAATGAACCTCAGGAGGAAGAATTTTAGGGACAGGGACGAGTGCATATGCAGACCTTCACTCTAGACTATTCTGTTCAACAAGGCTTCTCTTACATCATGTTTGCAAATAATCTGCAGAAGAATAATTGCCTTGAAGAACAAGCAATGGTTCCACAGCATTTCCATCTTGAAAACAGTCACAATTCCTATATAGTTTCTTAAGGCCAAGCATTGATATACTTCAAATTAATCCTTCAGAGCTGCTACTTCTGCTACCTGAGCAAAAGGCATGCTTCTAATAAGGACTGGACATTCTACTCAGTTTTGACTACCTGTGTTCAGCAGAGCCAGGAACCCTGCAGAGCACCCACAGTCTGGACAGGAGTTCTTGTTGACATTTGGGAGGGTGACTCGGAGCACTGACTGTCCGGTTCAAAAACACTGCTCTGCTCTGTGTGGGAAGGAAATGCAGACACACAGAAGACACTGGCACCCAGTTGAGATCACCACAGATTTAGAACTACAGCCTCTACCTGACATCAGCTTAGTCATTTAGTCATAGAAAACTCACTCTTTATTCAGCCATGTGTGAACTCTGTAGAATGTTTATACTGAATTTCAACAGCCAAATATTTTCTGTCTATTTTGTTTTTCATACTTACCTGAGTGAGCTACAAATGGCATTAACTACAGTCGGAATAGCAAGCACCATGTTGAACATAGCCAGTGCAACTTAAAATACAAACAGCCTGAACAGCCACTTAAAATATATATACAGCAGGTCTTACCAACTGTACCTCCAGCATAATACCAAACTAATTTAAAAAACCTACCTTGCAATTCCTCCTAAGGGAGGCAAAAAACCTTATTTTCTGCTACAATATCAGGTTCAAAACTACAGGTCTACTAGTACAAATTAAGATGAAGAACTTCAATCTAATGAGAAACTCTAAGGTTAATACATCCCAGAGAAAAGGAGATCTGACTGTATAAGTGCTTCTCTTTGCATGTGTTTAAAAATACCCTTCTCACCCTGGCCCAAACTTGGTCCAAAGATAAGGCAAAAAGTCGCCTCCTCTTCTCTACCACACTCTGAGATCCCAGACTCTCTTACTTGTTTCTACACCACTGGACTGCTCCATCTGAAAGGTGGAAGATCAGCACAGCCCCCAAAGTATCAGTACAACCACAGAGCTTTAACCAATTAGAGCTCAGAAAGTAGCTTCTGGCCACTAATGCCACTCCCTTGGCCTCAGAGCTGCGGTCAGTCACCCAACAAGGGAGAGGAGCAGTTTTTGTTCAACCATTTCAGTTGGAAACTTCTAAACAGCAGCTTTCTGTCACTTAAGCTGATGTCTCTTCCATTAGGTGCTGTTGCCAATTTCTTTGGGAGGCACCTCGTTCTCACCCCTGAGTCTGGGCAGCACAGATGTTTCCATCTTTGACCTAGACCTGAACTCCTGAAGAATGGTCCTAGTTTGACATGTGTAGCAGAACAGTGTTGCACACCATCGTTTCCAAATCACTTGTGGAACTGGTCAGTACTGGCCTCCTGTATGGAAGAGAATTGGAGATTCACCACAGCCACTAAGGGCTCATCAAAAGTACCCCAAGCCACCAAAGATTACAGAGGGAGAAATTCCCAGAAATACCAGAAGTAACATAAATTGAGAGGTGAACATCTGCCCCATCTTCAAAGTTTGGAAGGATGTGTAGGACAAATCTGAACTATATGAGATTCTTTTGCTCAAAATTCTCCTCCAGCATATCAACAGTGAGGCACACCTCTTGCTGGTTTGTCAAGTTACACAGTCTCTCCTTAGGACTATCCTACACAGTTAAGAAACTGCTTTGTAACAAGATGAGATTTCTTGTGTTCTGGTACTTTAAGCATTCAGAAAAGCAACCAAACAAGCAAGAGAAAAAAAACACTTTACATCTATCACCCAATTGATCTGCATCCTAAGTAGAATCAGTCACTGAGCAAGGAGTTCTTAAACTCGAAATTCAAAACCAGAAGACAACCCTACTGAGATGGACTAGGGCTCCTGAAACAGCTATTTCTGGTACATTTAGCTGGTTGGCAAAAATGAAAGGAGTTTAAAAAAAACCTACTAAAAAAGCCAACATTTTTCTTGAAGAGGAAAAAAATTTAGATCAAAAGCAAATACAGTTCAGTTGCAGTGCACAAAACAAAAGTTGCTAAGCCATCTGGAGTGATATGACTAGGTTAACCATGGCAACATGGTAAGCTTCCTCAGGAAGTTTCAGAGGACATTTAGTAAATAACACAATTTTAAAGGCACAGATTTCTTGCTGTAAAACCACCAACGTGTCACAGTTAAATAATAAGCACAATTCTTTTCACTGTCTTTTGAATCATCCACTAGTAGCAACACTAGTTTTGGAGAATTCTTTTAAGCACTATGGGGACAGAAGAAGGGAAAAACCCCACCAAAAAAGAACAAAAGAAGAAATAAAGAGACTTCAGGATGAAATCTGTCTACATTGTTGAAATTTATCTCCACTATGAAGAGAGGAACAAGACAAGTGAACATTTCTCCTAACATGTTTGCTTTTTAAGGCAGGTGATAATTAGTTTATAAAATGGCTTCTATGTGTTACAGCATACTGTCATGGTTTAAAATGCTGGCTAAAAGCCAGGCACCCACAACACCTTGCTTCATTCCTCTCCCACCACACACTGAGGTAAGAGAAGAGCGAAGGGAAAACTAACAATAAGGTTCTGGTTGAAATAAAGGAACTGGGGAGGAAACACTTGATGGACAAAACAGGCCCTACTTAAATAATCAAGTGAATTTATTACTACAAAGTCAGAGGAGGAGAATGAGGGAATGAAATAAAACCCTCAAAGACATCGATCTTCTCCCCACTCCCTCCCCCCTTCCCACATACAACAAAGCAGCAGGAACGGAACGGGGTGTGTGGGGGGTGGTCAGTTCATCACCGAATCGATCTGCGACTGCTGAGGGAGAAGAGTCCATCCCTTGCATTTTGCCGATGGGGTCCCTCACATGGGAGACAGTTCTCAGTGAACTTCTCCGTCGTGGCTTCACTCTCACGAGCAGCAATCCACACACATCTGCTACATCATGAGTCCCCTGGCAGCCAGTCGTGCCAAAACTGCTGCACCGTGGGCTCCTTTGTCCACTGGGTGCAGGCCTATGGCCAGGCTGTTCCATCTCGAGAGCAAAGCCTCTCTCTCCAAGGGTCTCCTGCTGGACACAGACCCCTTCCCGACATCCGCCCACTCTGGCGTGGGAACCTCCTTCCTCCACAGGGGTGTGAGGTAAGATCTCTGACCTCTGTGGACTGCATGGGTTGCAGGGGACAGCCTGCTCCGCAATGGTCACCATGGGCTGCAGGGGACAGCCTGCTCAACCATGGTCACCATGGGCTGAAGGCGGACAGCCTGCTCCACCATGATCACATGGGCTGCAGGGGTTACAAGACCTGTCACCAATGCGTACACAGCCTGCAAAGGATTCCCAGCTCCGGCGCCTGGATCAGCTCCTCCCCCTCCTGCGCTGACCTTTGTGTCTGCATTCCTTCACATATTTCTCAGCCTCCTCAACTGGCAAAACTACTCTGTGCCCCTTGTTTTGATTTCTTCTTAAATATGTTTTCACAGAGGCGTAACCACTATCTTCAATTGGCCCAGGTTTGGTCAGTGGCATGTCCATCATCCTCAGAGCCAACAGCAATTGGCTCTGCTGGACATGGTGGAAGCCTCCAGAAGCTTCTCACAGGCGCCATCTTTTTGGCCCCCCCACTTCCAAAAACTGGGCCAAGCAAAACCAACACACATACCCATCTCAAGATGTCATGTACCAACAAAATACTGCAAAAATGGAATGCTGCAAGTTCCTGGAACACAAGATAAAGCCAGAAACACCGGCACAGAAAATTGGGATTCTGTGTACCAGAAAATGGAAAGTAATGCTAGGAGTCACAACACTGACAGAACCACCGTATTCACAGGATGAAAAGGAAGCCACAGACACTTCCATACAGAAAGGTGAACAAAAATATTCATGTGAGTGATTTTTTTTTTGCAACCCCAGAAGAACAAAACTAGATGTAATAACACTGGAGCTTCTTCAAGAACCTGTGGGAACAGGCACATACCATCCTTGAACCTGTATTTCTTTGGAATGACTAAGTCATGGCTTAATATGATCCCTGATTTCCACTACAAAAACCAACTAATTGCAACAGTACTTACAAAAATGTCAGAGTTCCTAAAAGCCATTGGCGTGTTTATAGACTTGTTCTTCCCTCATGAAACTCAGGAAACAATTGACTTTACAAAGTCCATGTTCCAAGCACTGTTTCGCACACTGGAGTACCTGAAGGACCTTCACAGGCTGCCACATGTGCCACAGAACTTCAAGGGCACTCCCATTTTCTGGAGCTGCACCCTGAGGTCACACAAGATCGGGTGAATATCACAAGCTGGCTCTGCAGGTAGATTAACTGCAAGTGAATGAAAAATGCCTCCACAAATGGAGACCTTGAGGAATATATTCTAGTTTTATCATATTGAAATAGAAGTAAAGAGAGAAGCTCAAAGAAACCTTCAGTGCTCCACTTGCTAAAAAAATCAGTATTTGCAATCACACAGATGCTTGCTTACTTCTATGGCACAAGTATGCTACTCAGTTTTACAAAGTCAAGCTAAAACACATTTTACTGCAAGTAAAAAAAGGAGTTAAGAGAAAAGTCAAACTTCAAGTTTAAGCAAAGATTTAATCAAATAATATCAAAGATTGAATACAAAGGAGAGGAGAAAGCATTCTGTTTTGTCCTTTCACACTCACAAGCATAGACCAAACCTCTCTTTTTTTTAGCTAGCAGTTCTATTTACACAGTTATACTGAGCTGAAATGGTCTAATAATTTTCTTAAAATTTTCATACTGAAACACAACAAAGAACTTTTAAAAAGTGTCAAATATATAAAAAACCCCAAGCAAGCAAACAAACATGAGGTCTTATATGAGTATCTATCAGAAAGTTTGGAAACAATATTGTGTAGGTCAGATGGGTGTTCAAACATTATTGCCCTTTTAAGGAATTGTTCAACCCTGGCCTCTTCCCATAGATAGAAAAAGAAAAGTATTTTCCACATTTATACAGAAAAAATAACAAATCCAGTTTTTGGATCTGGTTGACTTCTGTTGTGGTTTGGACACTAGCCAAAAGCCAGGCACCCACAACACCTGCTCACTCACTCTCCCCCACCACCACTGGGTAGAGAAGAGCGAAGAGAAAAAAAATTAACAAAATGGTTCATGAGTTGAGATAAGGACCAGGGAGGAAACACTTGATGGACAAAACAGGCACTACTTAAGTTATGAAGTGAATTTATTACTAACAAAGTCAGAAGAGGTGGAGAAATAAAATAAAACCCTTAAAGACACCGATCTTCTCCTCACTCCCTCCCTCCTTCCCACCGACAGTGCATGGCTATGACGACACAGGGTGTGGGGTTGGTCAGTTCATCACCAGGACCTTCTGCAGCTGCTGGAGAAGTCCTTCCCTTGCATTGCCATGGGGTCCCTCCCATGGGAGACAGTTCTCGATGAACCTCTCCGGCGTGGTTCCACTCTCACGAGCAGCAGTCCACACACATCTGCTGCATCGTGAGTCCCCCCAC
>VKON01003711.1:8265-39240 GCA_009741485.1 Malurus cyaneus samueli
TGAAGAATTGCAATTTTCTAGATCCCATCTATAGATGGTTTGAGGGAACTGGTTTTGGTTTGTAACAGGGTTCCATATAAAATGAAATGCAGCACTGCTAAGTTGCTGTGGCACCACATGAAATAAATCTGAGCAACTCTCTCAGATGGTTTCCTTGCTAGTTTAGTACTGGAGTTGGCTATAAATCAGCTGACTTGCATTAGACCTAAACCCCTGTAGGAAGCTCAGTGTTTGGGCACAGCACAAGCTGGTAAAATAGTCTGCCATCTCTATACAAAGCTTCATGTCAAGTGTGACTGAAACGTATTTAAGTGCTGCTGCATGTCTGTGGAAATGTGTGCTTTATGATTACTAAAACCTTTTTGCCAGTCCTAAATCCAGAAATGCTTACAGTGTAAAAGTTAAAATGCCATGGAGAGATGAAATAAGTGACATTTTTATTACCCCTCAGGGATTGACTTAGTGACTGAAACAACCTTCAAATCCTGGAGGAAGAGAAGTGGCAAGGAGTAGTCTTTTCCCTTTGACACCTCTGCTATGCCATCCCTGCCTCTGCATGACTGCTTATCTCCTGTATCAAAGGGTTAATTAGAAGACATTAGGATGAAGTTGTGGGAAAGAATTTAAATTCCATCTGTATGGATTATGATGCAGTGGAGTTCATTAGCATGCAGACAGACTTCAAGTGTAATTAGTTTTGATGTGTACTGAGCATTGCAGTGGATTTCCTGGGAATTTGGTGAACATTTTTCTAATTAGAGATGACACAGTTGTCCGCAGCAGTTCTTATATGTATACAATGAAACTATTTCACCCGATGCAAATTCTGTGCCCTCCTGTAAAAGTTTGCTGTAGCCATGCAGGCAGGAAGTATCCTCCCTTTATGAGGCAGCAAGAGTAGTCCTCTGCTCCTCAGCTCAGAGGCTGTCTGAACTCTTTTGGGAGCCATCTGCTTCTTCCTATGGCAAAGTAAGAGAGGATATGATAAATGATAACTCAAACACTTGAAGATGAAAGTAGGTGTTTTCAGAACTAGATCTATTCCTCACTTTTTTTCCATACTGAAGTTGGTGCAGGGAGAATGTACAGGGTGAGGGAAAAAATAAGTAAATCCAAGCTAGACTCTTGACTGGCTTCTGGAGTCTGCCCACTTTTATCATATACATGGACAGCTTTTGCCTTCACATGCGCTGGTTCATTGATTTCTGATTTCCAAGCCCTTTGACTTCTGATAGCAGGTATTTTTTTCTAGTAATGTATCAATGGATATGAACTACCACTATTTGTTCATACATTTCTTTTTGATACTGCAGTTTCCATCACTGAAAAATTTACTGATTGCCAGACTGTAGGAAGATTCAACCATAAATAATTTTATATACTACAAAGTTCAGTGTCTAATCTGGAGTGCAAGGCTTGCTGCAACAACCCTAAGTGCTTGTGAACAGATCCATCATTCATTATTCATGGACTAATGAGCCAATGAAATTCTCTGAATTGAACTAGGAGGAAAGATAGAAATTACATATAAACTGAGAAACCATAATTTTGTAATAAATACATGTCAAAGAAAATCTGCTTGAGGGAAACAATGGATTCCCTGTGTGCGAAGCCCCTATAAAGTTGTGTTGTCTTGTCTGACTGAACAGAGATGGTAGATGAACTTAAAAACTAAGTTGCATTTGTTGTAATGACCCAAGACTAGAAATTTTCCCTAGAGGATTTTAATTGGCAGCTTTAGCTGCCTTATTGATGAGAGCCCATTAGTAAGCAGATTGTGGCAGTTTTGAAACATTAACAGAGAATTTCTGAAATTATCAAAAATTTAGAGAACTTTTCCCTTAGGAAGAGAATAATAATCTAAAAATGTATTCAGGTAGAGATGTCTGAGAACAGGAAAGGTAGACTTCTTTAATTTTTCTGAAATAATAATTTCATTATTTATTCTATTGCTGTACATTTTGCATTTATATACTTTTCCCTGATGCTACTGTGCTCCATTTTCCATATGAAGGTAGGAGTTGTGGTGATATGCAAGGAAGCATCTGCACAGAGTGCTGCAGTGAAAAGAAAATTCTGGGCCCACATTTTCTTAGTCTTCCTTTTATCTCTGACATACCTATAGAAGCTTTTTTTTTTTTTTGCCCTTGACATCCCTGGCCAGGTTTCATTCTCTCAGGGCTTTAGCTTTCCTAACCTGATCCCTGGCTGCTCGGACAGTGTCTCTGTATTCCTCCCAGACTACCTGTCCCTGCTTCCACCCTCTGTAGTCTTCTTTTTGTGTTTGAATTTGTCTAGGAGCTCCTTCTTCATCCATGCAGGTCTCCTGGTGTTTTTCCCTGACTTCCTCTTCATCAGGCTGCATCACTTCTGAGCTTGGAGGAGGTGATCCTTGAATATTAACTAGTTTTCTTAGGCCCTTCTTCTCTCCAGGGCTTTATCCCATTGGATTCTACCAAGCACATCCCTAAAGAGGCCAGTCTGCTCTCCTGAAGTCCAGGGTAGTGAGCTTGCTGTGTGCCCTCCTCATTTCCCTAAGGATCTCAAACTTGACTATTTTATGATCACTGCAGCCAATGCTTCCCTTGAGTCTGACATTACCCAACTAGCCCCTCCATGCTGGTGAGCTCAAGGTCCAGCAGAGCAGATCCACAGATCAATTCCACAGCGTATTGTAGCATTTGCCTTGCCATTTTCTATGCATTTAAGGGCAGGAGAGAGATTAGCATGAAACAATGGAAGGATTACAGCCTAAACATATAGTGCTGACCATATGTTTTGCCAGTGGGTAGGGTCAGAGACAGACACCAATTTAAGGAATAGTGTAATTTACTGTAATTCAAACCTGGAAAGACTCAGTAAAGGATAAGCTAAGCAATGCACTAATCATTACTACAAAAGAATGCCTATAGTGATTAAGAAAGATGTATCACTAATTACCCTAATACTTTACCATCATCCAAGTCCACATATCAGCTGTGGGGGGAAGCTGTCACACTAAAGGACTGGAGAACCACACCCAGTAAATGGGAAATCCTGCAGTGCACCTACCTTGGAGGCTATGAGGTTTCCCAACTTTGCTGTGACAGTAGCCCAGTTTTTATACTGTTAAACAACGAGCTAAAATAATTTCTAATTTCATTCTCTATGTTAAAGTTTAGTCCATTTGTTCGGGAAGCGCCGGGAGAAACAGCATTCTGACCACTATGACATGATCGCTGAACTCAAACTTTATTAGAATTGAACATGCTTTTTATAACTACTCTAATGAACTTCATGAATATTCCAAGTAGTCACTTCTCATTGGTCACTTTAAACACAAATTCTGATAAAGGGGTGTATTTTGCAACTGTCTGAGGGTCTTACATCAGCCAGGGGGGTCCGAACCTAAAAAGGGAGGCAGGAGATTAACCCATCTGCCCGTTGTAACACCACCCTGCTGCAACTGGCTGATAGCTCCAAAGTAGGCAGCCCTAGCTTGCCACGAGCGTCACACAGCTATGTTTAAAATAGATAATTCACAACAATTCTCCTGTTGGCTTTCTCCCAAAGCCTGGCCAGGGCTCAAGGAGAAACCAAGGGAGTTGTCTTTGATCCTATACCCCCCTGATGCCTTAAAGATCTAGAAATAAAACAACACACGTTCGAGACAGTATTAGTATAGGAGGTAATATAAAAGCTGGCCTTTATTGGAGGCCTCCAGGGGCAGATATGGAAAAATGCCCACATAACATAGGGTGAATACAGTTTTATAAGTTTAGCAAATTAGTATGTTTGACAAGAATTCTCAATTAGAAGCACTGGTGATGAGGTAATTCCCCCTTCTGGTTCAACCCTTTTCTGGACCCCCCTTGGTACTAGCTGTACTTTGTTTATGAGAAAGTGTCTGGGGAGAGTATTTTGTCCTTCGTTCCCAGGCGGAGCAACAAGATAGGATAGGAGTCTTGGACTCCTGGGGCTTGGAGCTGCTTGGGGAATATATTTTGTCTTTCTGTCTGATAGAGTAGGAAAAGTACCGGAGTTAGTTAGGAACTATATAACTATACAACAATAGTCTACAGAGCTATGAATATATGTATGAAGGAATATAAAGGATACATAAAAGCAAAAAGGTAAAAATCAATTCAGCATCACCCCTAATAAGGCCAGATGTGGCCCTATCTGGTTTCTAGATATGGAAAGGTAAATACATGTTTTGCTAAAAAATGAACACATATAACAATACTTTGTTAATGAGCGAATATATACATAACATTTGGTTGGAAGGTTCATCTGGATGTCAACTTTGGCTCGGGCCTGTTGGTCAGGCCTTAGTACTTCTCCATAGTATATGTGCCAATAATATATTTAGTTGCCGTTAACAGCTTTTTAAGGTTATTACTTGTAATGGAGAAGTGTAACTCAAGACAATGGAGAATCTTACATTTGACTATGTCTGCCTCAAGTTTATGAAATACAAAAACTGAGACAGGAAAATATTAAATTGATTTGCTTTTTAGTGATACTCCCAGAAAAATTTCTCACTAACTCGAGTGGGTGCTGCTTTCTGTTGCCATTTGTAGCTAGATCTTCAAGGTCTGCAGTGATATAATTATTAAAATTATACATATCTTAATAGTCATGTGAGTGGTTTATGGAATTTCAGCCATGGTGTTGGGGGTTAGGTTTTCTTTTTTCTTTAGGGAATTTTCTTCCCATTTGTTTTCATAGAAATGGCGAATGGACGTTGATTTAAAGACAAAATATCGTAGCCAGTGCCTTGCATCCATGGAATGGTTCTGGGGAGGGGGAGAAGCAGTGTGGGTTTCAGCAGTTGCTTAGCTGGGGGGCTTCAGTCTCTTGCCTGACTGGATGGCAGAACAGTGTGGTTTTGGTGCTAAACTTCTCCTGACCCAGAGAACTTCTGTGTGCGAACCTTCCTTACTGCTCTCCTTACACCTTGTAAGCCACCTGCTTAGCAGAGCCAGCCAATTGGGACTGGATTCTCACCCCACCCTGCTGGGACGAGGACCCTCCATCCACATGGGGACCTCAGGGGGAACCAGGCCCCCATCTCCTCCTTCTTTCTGGAGGGAGCACCTCCTGGCTTCTTTTGGAACTCGCTCCTGCCTGTACACCGAGACACACAGGGGACAATGTGAGAGAGGGAAAAATTGAAGCACCCCACCGATCACATCTTTTTTCCTCTCCTGAGGCTTCATTACCCCTGGGAAGGGCTCAGAGCTTGCTTTGTTCCCTCTGAAGCTGCTGAGCCAACAGCCCCCCTGAGCCACGGGGAGTTCGCGCCTTCTGCCACAACATGAGCCATTCAGCATCCCTGTGTCTGAAGGTTAGTAAACATTGTAGCGCGTTAAAACCTTGGCTGAGGAAGCCAGGTACCCCTAAGCTGCTTATCCACTCTCCCTTCCCAATGGGACAGGGAAAGAAAAGATGAAACACATAGCAGGTGAATAAGGCAGTCATGTAGTAGAGGAAAGAATAAGCAAAGCTATGCCATAGCTAAGCAGAAAAGGCAATCTCCACTTTCCACAGCAAGTGATGGTTGGACACCTCCTTGGGAAGCAGGGGCTTCAGCACACAATGTTCCTCTGGGAGCATGCCAGTTTGAGATAATTTATGGGCAGGTGAACGCTCCCAAGTTCCAGCAAGCCCCCCCCCCCCCCCCACCTTCCCGCCCGGGTCCTGGAAACAAAAGTTTCCACAGAGAGGAAAGTGAAAAGAAAAAAATATTTATTTGACAAAACAGAATAATATGCCCACAAGGCAAAAAAGAGGGGAAATTATTGTAAAAAACCCTGTGGGAAACGCTGTGGATTAAAGTCTTTTTTCATCTTGGGTTGGATCCCCCTCTGGGGGCTTTCGGAGAGCTGGACAGAGTCGCTCTGGTGGTTCACTGGAGGATTTTCTCACCTACCTCCTCACAGAAATTTTCTGATTCTCGGATGAGAAAAGGCAAGTAAAAAAAAAAAGTCCCAAGAAGAAGACGAAAGAAGCAGTCCCAGAGACGAGCAGCTTCTTCCCTGCCGCTGAACAGTTTGCCTGTGGAATGTGTGTAACTTGTGCCTTCCCCCCACTGTCTTTGAAGGGAGGAACACAACAAAACAAACCAGAGCAGCCTGAGCTTAATGTATAGTTACAGAAGGTGTTTGTTTCTTCTAGCATAAGCAGATGACAGGAAAAATCAGTTACCCTAGGACATTCTACCCCTTATTCCATATCGTGAGCTTAATGCCTAAACTAATATTTTCTAACTCTATATATACATATATACATATATACATATTTACACAGCTATACATACAATAGCCAGTGATATTCAGCAAACAATGGTATTTACACATGGTTCTCCCCCAACATCAGATCTCCCTGCAGTATACAATGGGTTTCCCCATCCTCCTGCATTACCCACCATGTGCAACCCAGTCCCCGAGCAAAGACAACCCCATGGAGGGGTTGCCGTCTTCGAGGCAGAACTGATCAAAACAGTTTTCCCTAATAGTCCTCTGACATGTACTACAGGGACCTTGTCTGCATCCACTGAAGGTGAAGAATCAAAGTTGAGGGTAATTATTTACCCCTGACAATAACAGATGGAAATGAAAGGCCAGAAGTTTGCTTCTGCTTGATAAATGGCTCTAATTTCACAGCAAATTAGATGGTGCATAAAGTTGGCAAATGATTGAAGGAATCAATATTTAGTGTGAAAAGCTGGTATAATTAGTATGTTGATCAACAGAGCATGTCAAAAGATGATTTAATGCTGTTATGATTCGATTAGTGAGAGATGCCTCTGCCTGAACAAAGGTTCAAATGAGACCATATGCTGAAGTCAATAATATGGATTTTATTTAACCATAAATGTGAGGTAGAGAGATAGAAAGAAACAGAAAAGAGGAGGGGGGGGAGAGAGAGACATTCAAGCTAAGATCATCACCACCATGGATCAGTGGCATCCTGTGTCTTCTTCACCCATGTAGCATCTCGGTGGTAGGGGTCTCGGAGTTGTTCTCTTGGGGAAACCACCTTTATATAGTCCTATCCCAGATTAGAGACAATTTTAGGAGAAAATGCCCTGGAATTAACATTTCCTCGAAAGAAAAGGGTTTCGGCAATCCCTTCCCACTGATATGAAATGATTTCTGGATGAAAGTGAAAAAAACCTGTTTATTTAACAAACAAGGTGAGTGCAGGGCATGGGGAAAAAAAGAATAACTGTTAGATATATGACCTTCAGAACCTTACTCCCCCCCCCCCACCACCCAGCACAACAAATGAACCCAAAATGCCAGAGGAAGGAAAAACTACTGAGCATGTGCCAGTAAGAATAAAATGGCAGACGTTTGTCTTGGGTGAGCAAGAAAAGAGTACACACAGCAGTTCGGGGAGGAAAAAAATGGAACCTGTGAACTCTGATGTTGGTGTCTTCCTCGCAGCAGCCCAAGCTGGTGGATTTAGAGATTTTTCTTTTGTTAGTTTAGCTTTTCCCGAGGTCTGGGGCCAGGCAGAGTCGCTCTGGCAGCTCCCCACAGGTCATGAAAACTGGCTCCCAGGGACTGTCTGAATTTGGATCATGTTTTTTCTGCTGGCAGTTGGTTGTATGGTGGAGCTTCCTCAGCATGGGTCACCTGTTCCTGCTCCTCTTCCTCAGTCAGGCCAAAATTTTCACCTTTAGGCCAATTTGTGGTTATTTCCAAGACCCCAGGGTAATTCGGGTTTTCAATATGGACACACTGTGTAATGAGTGCAATCCATTTGCTCCATTGGTAGCGGTGCGTGTGGTAGAGGGGACTCTGCTTTGAACATTCACCCCGGCACTGGTGGCTTCGGGTGCCAGGAGGAGTTGTGCTTCAGTCCCAATCACTTATGAGGCAGTTTGGACTCCTTCATAGGCTGCCGAATTCCTTCTCTGTGGGTAAGTTGGCTTTGACCCTTCTGTAGCTTCAGCTCCAGATCCAGTGGCCGGCTCGAGTCTCACCAGGCATCTGTCACAATCTGCTCAACACAAGCAGAAGTCGTGACGGTTCGTTAACTGATCCAGAGTGCAAAGAAACGGGATAACGTATTTTTTCAAAATCAAAGGCACTTTTATTGGATTTAGCAATAGAAGAAGGTGAGAGGGAGAAAAAGAGAAAGAGAGAGAAAGAGAGAGTGGGGTTATATCTACCAATGCTCAGATGAAATCCTTGAGGTCCGGATTCCACGGATTTGTCAAAGTCCATGGGGAGTACTCGTATGGGTCTTCTCAGAGAGTCTCTTATAGTCTTTTCAAAAGCGTACGGCAGCCAGCCAAGGTCGAGCGGGGGAAACCGGCCAAAGGTGGGAAAGAATGCCATTGTTTGATGGTGTACGTCAGAGTTGTGCAGTTCTCCTCCGCCTTCGCAGTAAGAACAGTGCAGTCATCCGTAGCTTACACCTTGTTCAGCAGCCTGAGCTCGGCACTTGGCAGACATTCCACCTTGAATCGGCCGGACTTCTTTGAGCAAAAAGTCCCCCTTCCCCCCTTGGGTTTTGGGTGTTCAGCCCTTGTCCTATCTGGATCATCGTGAGACAGATGAGGACTTCCATACAGTCCTTACGCTCTGCTCGTAAGAGCGGCCATTGAACTGAGACCTTATTACCATTCTACCTCACTGGAAAAGACTCTCACCATCTACTTGTGTGCCTCAGGGGAAAACCCGACACCCTGACCCTTCCCCTCCAAGGTTCAGGAACCGATGCTACTACCCAGCACTGCCATTTTTCTGCCACTGCTCTGGGTTTTTTCGCTGCACTGTGACCCCCCCCCCCACCCCCCTGCCTGCCAGGACACACTGGGAATCTGCCACAGCTCAGAGTTTCTGCTGCCTCTTGCTTGCTACCCTGGGAGTGCCCACCTCTGCTGTTCCAGACGTTGGTTTGAGGTTCCTGCTGCAGCCCATTTCGCCATCTAGCCTGCCTGCCTGCCATTACTGCATGAGGGAGGTGTGGCTAAACTCACATCACAGAGCCCCCTGCAGCCATGAGGGAATCATCACACCTGCACAGCCCTGCCGTCTGTTACCATAACTACACCAAAGAGAAAGGTGCTTTGACAGCTGAGAAAAAGTCATTACTGGATTTCTCGTTTTGTTTGTTGTTGTTTGTTTGCCCTGTTATAAATACTAGTAAAGAACTGTTATCCTTTCTCATATCTTTGCCTGAAAAACCCTTATTTCAAAGTATAATAATTTGAGGGAAGGGGAGGGGTCATTCTCCATTCCAGGGGAGGTTCCCGCCTTCCTTGGCAGATACTTGTCTTTCAAACCAAGACAGATGCTTTGGCTCTTCCTTATCTCATCACCAAGGGAAACTCCATTCCCTTTAAGGGAGTCCTCCTGTCTCTGGCATCCCTGCTTCCAGACAGTTTAACACCTTCTGCCGTTGGGCCTTCTTGCCCTCCATTCCTCCCAGATCATTTCTCAGTCATAAACTACCACTGCCAAGCAGTTACAATTTGAATTTTCCTTCCAAGGGAGCTCTGTTTCATTTCAAAAGAATGACATAAGTGATACTACTGAAATTGGGCAATCACTTAAGGACCCAGGGACTGAAGCAATTTCAGAAAGCACTAAGTGCCACTAATCCCAACCGAAACACAGCAGACACAAATACCATTCATTTTGAGAGATAAAATTTTAAATGTACCAATATTTTTCTACAAACCAAGGACAGTTAATTCTACACTGAACTTGTGCAACTGAGTCCTAATTCTCCCATCATAGTGCCTAACTCTTAATAAGCAGCAAAGAACTTCTAGAACAAGCATTAAATAAACTCTAATTTGCAGTGAGCATCCCCAATCAAAATTTGGCTGTTAACAAGGATGCCCAGCAGGGTCTTTCAGCTGTCATCTGTGAGCTACTCCTACGAAAGCAAAATAAGAAAAGCAGGTCGGCTCTGCACAGAGTGGCCTGAAAGCCCATTTCCAGAGCTGTGCTAACCAAAATGTTGCTTTTCTAGCTTGTTACTGGGCTTGCATCCAATGTTTACATTGCATTACTGTGCCTTTGACAGCCAGTTTCAATAATCACAGCACAGTAAGGGATAAAGGGTTTTACCTCGGTATTTGGGATCCCAGGTGCACAACTCAATGGAAAATGTACACTGCATATAGCACAGAGAAAGTTCTATAGATTTAAATTTATACTATTAGAATTTCTAATAGAAACTTAACAAATGAAGTAAGTCTCCTTATTTTAAGAATTTTCCTCGGAATGAGGCTAGAGCCCAGTTTACACAATATGTTCTAGAGAAAGGCTATCCCAAAGGCTGCAGCCTCAGTTAAGATAGCACAGGGCTGCGACTTACTGAGGATTTTGGTCTTTGCTTAATAGAACTCTTAACAAGCTGAGATATTCGACTTAGAGAATGCAAGCATGTAGGCTAAGGATACAGGGATACATAAAGGTACAGAAAATGTATAAAGGTGTCCCCGTTTGAAGACAGGTATTTGATATGAAGGCAGGACCCCCTTGGAGTGGTAGCTATGACCCCTTCCCTCCGAAATATTACAGCTTTGAAAAAAATCACGGGCTTCAGGCAGGAATATGGTAAAAAGAATAACAGTTTTTACTATATATATATATCATATATATATAACAAGGTGAACAAGTGCTAACAATGCAACAACAGCGCGTCCAACCTAGTGACAGCCTTTTAGAACAGTCTCCCTCTTGTCGAGGTTCAGTTAGTTGCAGCGGCGCCGCTGGCCCCGGCTGAACAGGAGGCGTGAGGACTCCTCAGGTGATTGCAGGGCTAGATGTGTGGGCGTCCCGGCTAGCCAAGATCTCCCGGCTAGGATGATTGATACAAGATGGCGAGTGGATGGAGAAAATTTCTCTGCAAAACTACAGCGGAAAACGCCAGTGCTCTTCTGGACAGGAAGAAATCCGGACCTCAAAAAACGCGAGCAGGAATCCCGCGACCGCAAGATGGACGGGCAGAGTTCACTCTGAAGCTGGAAAGGCTCCGGCCCGCCACACCAGGACACCACCCGCGCCGCAGGAAACCCCTCTCCCCCAAAAAGCCGCGAAAAAAAAAAACAAACAAAAAACCAAATCCCAATCCCCCCCACCACACAAAGCGGTCTCGGACCATTGGTGTGGCCATAGGGATCTATCTTTTAAACACCCAGCAATTAAAAGGTGATGGGCCATATACGTAAACCCAGCAACAAATGGGAAGAAAAAAAATTCCCAAAGTGAACAAAAAGAGAGGAATTTAAACCCACAACAAAAGGGTAATAAAGTAATATAGGGTACATAAAGAAAGGCAAAATCATCAGGCATCATTCCCAATATCTGCTCTATATTGTTTCTTTCACAGTGTTTCCGATAGCATATATTTTTATTTTATAGCTCTCCTGCTTGTCTTTAACTTATGTCCTTTATTGAAAATTAACACATTTGTCTGCAGACTGTTAGGCAAAATGGTTAAATCACAGGGGCTTGGCATCTGTGAAATGCTTTGCAAGCAACTGCAGTGGTATCAGGAAAGCAGCGATGGAAAACCAGAAACTGCCTGAGATTAGAAATTTATTCTGCAGAACCCCAACTTTCCTTAGGAAAGCCAAGCACATTTCAAACCCTCACCAAAATAAAAACAAAGACCTGTCAGGAATGGACATTTTGATTCTTCTCTAATGCATTTCATTATTGACTTTTCAGTCTTTAAAAAGCATTTCTATCCTTTTCTTCATACCTTTACTGCTCATGCAACTCACAGTCCTCCTTAATGGATCCTAGGTGCTTGCACAAAGTGTTTCAGAAGCCAAAAGGGGACTGGGTGAATTCCAGAACTCAGCAGAGTTTGGCAGCAGGGACCCAACAGCAGCGCTTGGACATTGCACATTACAAAACAGAGGCAAAAATCCACTTTGTTTATTCAACGTCAATAACCTAACCACTCATATTCTTATGATGTCTGCATAGTTTCCAGCAGCTAAAAGAATGCCCTTGATGTTGTTTCCTCTGGTCCTAGAATTATGAACCAGAAACAGTTAAGGGATAAAAGGGTTTTTTACCTCAGTATTTAATAAGGATCTTTATGGTCCACAACTCATCAAGGTGGAATATGCTGAAATGCACACACCGTATAACACATGTACAATTTTTATAGACCTTGCAAATTAGCATATCTGACAAGGGTCCCCCAATAAGAAGCTTATAAATGGTGTGCACCACTTCTTAAAATTCCATCCTCAGATGAGCTTAAACCTTGTTGCAATATCTTCCAGAGAGAAGGTTGCAACTTGATTCTGAGAATTCAAGTTGCATAAGGGCTACCAGCTTCCATCTGAGGACGTTTGGTCTTCTGCCTAGCAGAATACCAGAACTAGGCTGCTAGCTATCAAGCTAAAAAAATTACATATATGTATGCTAAGAATACAGAGAATATATAAAGGTATATAAAAAGGAAAAGGCAAAAATCATCAGGCATCACTCTCAGTTTAAGAAATACATATTCAGCATGCATCTTGTGTCCAGAGCAAAGCAGGGTGAACTCTGCACCAGTGCCCCTGACAAGGGTAAGGGTTTAGTATGCCTGCCAGGAGGAGGATGGTACAGGTCTGAGGCTGCTTGTCCATGTATGCTATTGCTGCAGATATGCCCATAACAAAAGTCTCTTCACACCCAGACTTGGAGCTAAGCATCCCCTACCTCAAAGCGCCTTTTAGGAGACTGGGCATTTTCCCAGGAGTTTAGGTGGAAGCCAAGACTGGATAAGTAATCTGTGGAGAGTAACCACATGTCGTGGTTTGGATGCTGGCCGAAAGCCAGGCACCCACGACACCTGCTCACTTGCTCTCCCCCACCACAGCTGGGCAGAGGTGAGGGAAGAGAACAAAAATTAACACAAAAGTTCATGAGTTGAGATAAGGACCAGGAGAAAACATTCCAAGGACAAAACAGGATCAACTTAAGTTACAAAGGGAATTTATTACCAACAAAGTCAGAGGAAGATAATGAGAAGTAAAATAAACCCTTAAAGACACCGTTCTTCTTTCCACCCCCTCCCTCCTTCCCACCGACAGTACAGAGGGAACAGGGCATGGGGGTTGGTCAGTTCATCACCAGGATCTTCTGCAGCTGCTGAGGGAGAGAAGTCCTTCCCTTGTGTTGCCATGGGGTCCTTCCCATAGGAGACAGTTCTCAGTGAACCTCTCCAACATGATTCCAATCTCACAAGCAGCAGTCCACACACATCTGCTGCAACATGAGCCCCCCGCACAGGCAGACAGTCATCCCCAAACTGCCGCGACGTGAAGTCCCTCATCCACAGGGTGCAATCCCAAGGCCAGGCTGTTCCATCTCGGGAGCAAGGACTCTCTCTCCATGGGTCTCCCACTGGAACACAGCCCCCTGCAGGCATCCACCTGCTCCTGTGTGGGGCACCTCTTTATGGGCTGGGGTGATCTCTGCACCCATGTACCCCATGGGCTTCAGGGGGACAGCCTGCCTCCAGCATGGTCATCACCACGAAGCTTGCAAGAGATCCCAGCTCCAATTGCTGAGCACTCCTCCCCTCCTTCTCTTACTGACTTGGTGTCGCAATCCCTCATATTCCTCACCTCCTCTCTTTCTCCGGCTAAACAAGTGCATCCCCCCCCCCCCCCCCGCTTTGATTTCTTTTAATTGTCATCACAGAGGGGTAACCACATCTCCAATTGGCCCAGCCTTGGCCAGCGGCATGCCATCATCCTCAGAGCCATCAGGAGTTGTCTCTGCTGGCATGGTGGAGGCTTCAGAAGCTTCTACAGGAGCCATCTTTGTGACCCCCCGCTACAAAACTGGGCCAGCAAAATAACACACACAGGTTAGCATCTTCTTTCTGATGTCCCCCACCCTACTGGTATGCTCTGGAAGTATGCAATGGCAAGTCCATGTGCAGTTGCTTGCATTGGGGGCCACTGCTGGGTATCTTTGCTTCTCTGGATGCAGCAGAATGGAAACGCGATGGCACTTCCTGAATGGCCCAGTCTTCGAGGCAATGTGGCTGAGAACAAAAAAGAGCATGAGGTCAGGATCTAGCATTTACTAGCTACTGAGCTCTGGTGCTTATGTCTCCTGCTAGCTATTGAAAACTAAAAGTTCTACAGCTGTCATGTTTGGCATGCTGCCAAAAGCCAGCAACCCATACCCTCACTTTCCTCCCACCACACTGGGCAGAGAAGAGCAAAAGGGAAAAAAATATAATGAAAAGGCTCCTGAGTTGAGATAAGGAACAGGAGACGCTTGACGGCAAATAGCACCGCTTAAGTTCGAATGGAATTTTACTAACAATCAGAGGAGGAGATGAAAATAAATAAACCCTCCAAAGACACTGATTCGTCCGTCAGCACATCTTCCTTCCTTCCCACTGACAGTGCAAAAGCGGGGGGAACAGGGTGTGAAGGTGGTCAGTTCAATACCCGGATCATCTGCGGCTGCTGAGGGAGAGAAGTCCCTTGTGTGCTGTGGGGTCTCCCACAGGACACAGTTCTTGGTGAACCTCTTCAGTGTAGCTCCAGTCTCACAAGCAGCAGTCCACATGCCCTTGCAAATGAGCCCTGCGGCCGGAGCTGTGCTGCGTCCCAAATTGCTGCACCGTGGGTCCCTCATCCTGGGTGTAGGCCTAAGACCAGCTGTTCCATCTTGGGAGCAAGGCTCTCTCTCCATGGGTCTCCCGCTGGAACACAGGTCCCTTCCAGCATGGGGATTCCCTCCTCCACGGGCTGCAGGTGATTCTGAACCTCTGAGCCATGCTCCGGACAGGCTGCGTGCACCATGGTCATCACATGCTTACAAAGGATCCCAGCTTCTGGCGCCTGGAGCAGCTCCTCCCCTCCTCTCCACTGACCTGGTGTCTGCATTCCTCACATATTCTCAGCCTCCTCCTCTCTGCAAAATACTGTGACTAAACCCTTTGTTTGATTTGTTCTTAAATATGTTTTCACGAGGCTAAACAGCATCTCCAATTGCCCAGGTTGTCATGGCATGTCCATCATCCTCAGACATCAAATGTCTGTCTGCGGACATGGTGGAAGCCTCCAGAAGCTTCTACAGAGCCATCTTTTTGCCCCCCCACTACCAAACTGGGCCAACCAAAACCAAAAAGCCTTGCTCAGTCAGAAAAACAACATCTTTACTGAACCTGAAGCTTGAGTTGGAGGGCTTTGAGATTCTGGGACAGGTATGTTTGGAGCATGATTTTCAACTACCCCTCCCCAAACAAACATAATCAAAACCACAGTGAGAAGTGACAGTGGCATTTATGTGGTCATATGTTAGGAAATTAATCCATTAAACACCGAGTTATATGTCCAAAACTGAGATAGAGGAGTCCTGAACTTTATTCAAATAAAGGAGAGGCCATGGACATATGGGAAAGTTAGAGCGCAGCCTTCTTTTTATCCTATTTCCCATCCGCATTTCCCTCTCTCTTTCCCCATTGGCTGAGTACTTGAGACAGACTCCCGAATCTCCTAATACAGACCTCCTTCTAATGTGCATCCCCCCCACCCCCTTCCCCTTTTTTATTCTTTGTGTCTCTGTTCTTTTTCTTTAAGTCCAGGGATTTAGCACTGTCTTGGGTGAGTAACAGTCTGTGTCAATGGGTGGAATTCCTATGGAATTTATGGTTCCTCCCCTTGCTCCTTTCACCTATCAATATCTGGCCTTATCTCAGCAGCCCCATAATTTTGTTTGTAAGATATTGATCATTCCTTTCACATACAACTGAGTTATAGGTTACATTCTAGTAAAACATGCAATTCATTGTTTACCACAGTTATTGAGGTCAGAACAATACCATTTCAGGTTAAGCGGGATGGGGAGATGGAGGTAGCAGTGGGGTGGGGAGGGAGGGAGTGTGGCTCGATTCCATGCCCTTGATAAGAAATATACAAAATTTGGATGCTATGAAAGGAAGAGGAAAAAATTGTAATAATTGAAAGAGAACATTGCTCACACCATTGTTTAGGCAACTCCATCTGGTATGAGATACCATGTAAGGCTACCATATGTAATCATGATTCCTATACTGGAGTATTCCCCCACTGCAGTGCATAAATACCTGATTGGTGGGAATAAAGAAGTCAGAGACAGACTCTTCTCAGTGGTGCTCACTGACAGGATGAGAAGGAACAAACCAAAGTACAGGATATGCAACTTAGACTTAAGGAAACACTTTTTTACTTTGAGGGTGGCCAAGCACTAAAACAGGGTTCCCAGAGAGGTTGTGGAGTCTCCATCCTCAAAGATATTGAAAAAAACAACTGGATGTGGTCCTGAGCAATCTGCTCTAGCCCACCCTGCTGACCTCAACTATCCTGTGATTCTGCGACTGTAAACAAATTCAAATGCTGAAGTACAAATCAGGTGGGTTGTGTTCCATTTCACTTCACACTATGCACTGTCCTGCTTCCTGTGAAGTAGAAAATTCTGCATCTTCTCACAGGCAAGTCAGGTTTTTGCTTATGAATATTCATTTTGTATTGTTTAGATCGCTGCCTCATTTTATTGCTACCTAATATGGGGGAAAGCTTACATGCTGATTTATTCTGTAACTTTGTTTCTAGTCCTGGAACTTTTATACATTTTGACTGTCTAATTGCCTGAAGAAATTAGGAGGTCATGGCAAATCAACTGAAAAATTATAGCATGGTCCTTATCAATGTAATTTTTTATTGTTTCACAGTTTTTAATTTTAATTTGGTCTATTGTCCTTAATTATCTATGGCAAAGGTATGTTACATTGCCTGTATACAAGTACTGAAGCAGTGTAATTACCAAAGCAGGTGTAACTATGCTATTGTAAAGGACAAAAAGGCAAAACTAGAAACATTTAACTAAAGGAAATGCAGGTAAAATATTACAGAAAAGTTCTCAAATGTTTGATGTTTTAGATTGTGCTGACCTAAAGAATCAAGTTGTAAGTCATTCACTTGAGTGGTTTCAGAATATGGTTTTGCGAGAGGTTTGTCTAGATGAGGTCAGGAAATTTTTGTCTATCTATTAAACAGCCACTACTGGAATTTTTTGGCACTGAAAACCTATGCCTGTAATGCCATAGTGTTAAAGTATACTTGAGTTTGTTATATTTTGTTTAACAAAACACAGAGCCGGTGTTAGGAAATAATTTCATCTCAACACTTTATAACTTCTCCAATCTATAAAAACATAAATAACTGGCTTACATGACACTTCAGTTGTTTCAGGGGGCATTATGCTATGTAAAGATCAAAAGCATCTGCAACTTTAAAGGGGTGTATTTAATCTGCGAATTGTGGCTTTTCTTTCTGTGTATTAAAATGACTACTTGTCTGTATTCAACAACAGAGCTATAAATACTAGTTCCATTTTAAGTAGTTGCAAAGATTTGTAGATCCGAGTAAGATAAATAATATCTGAAAGTTTTCTTCTAAATGGTACTACAGGTTAATGGTAGTGATAGAAACTTGGAAAATTAGTTTATATCAGTGCTATCTCATTTTTAAAAAGCCCATAACTTTTAGAATACTTTGGTGGTTTCAGAAAATATATACTTTTACTTTAAATATTCAGAGGAAAATGAGTTCTTAAATTCATGTTGGTTTACATCCGGCAGATTCAGATGTCTACCTTAAAATGGCTCTGTGACTCTCCATGCACAGGCATGTTCTAGATGTGCTCATTCAGTTCAGATGTTAGCTGCACTGTAATGTTTTGTTTGACTTGGCAGAACTTTGACACATAACTAGGGAACAGTAGTGTTTTCAGATGTTGTTCAAATGATATGGTGACATTATCCTAAGGGGTCTTATCCTTCCATTTATGAATGGGCATCCTATACCTAAAGATCTCTAAATAAAATTTGAAACATGCTTTGGGTCAGTATGGCTTCACTGGTCCTCTTTTTCTTTGTTCAGAATTACAAAGGGCTGTGAAAACACCATTATTGTTACCTCCTCTAGCTATTACAGGACAAAATGGTGATTTTTTTTTAAGTGGAGGGAAAAAAACAAACCCAAACAGTTACTTGATACCAAATTCTCATTTAACAGGACAAGCTGATCGCTAGCATTGATAATGTTAGAGAAGTTTAGTCCTAAGACATAGCATACTGATCGTCCTATAAAAGATTTTAAAACAGTACCAATGGAACATCCTCAACACTCAGCCAAGCCTTTTGGTGATTTCTCTTTGAGTCTAAAATAGTGAAGTGCTGAGTAACTGGAAGTACATCAGGACAAAGGCTTCTCTAACAACAAAGGGAACATCACAGTGTATGGCTCATATATCACAGGACACTTAGGCAATATGTTCCTGTACCCATTCATCTTGCCTTGGAGCACCACTACATGCTAACACAACCCTCGTGTTTTGCTTCCATATGGTGCAGCTATTGACTGTGGTTGATTAAATGAAGTCCCATAATACCGTGATACCAAAATCAGCGAGATTGAAACTTTCTAACACTGTTTTGAGTATTAGAAAGCAGGCATTCTTTATTACAGCATGCTGGTCACTGGGAGGATCCTTCTTCTAATCGAGTGCCCTGAGAGTCAGGTGAACAGTTTTTATCCTATACACTGATTACATATTCATTAGCTATTCCCACTTACTTGACTTTATTTTACATAGTTGCACCCCTCATCGGAAGTCCTTATATGGTTCTTTGTGGTCTGTCTTCAAGTCTGGTGTCCTTTTTAGGTAGCTGTTCCTTGCCCCCCACTTTTGAGTAAGCGCAATATCTTTGTTTTGCATAACTTCTACTTTGTCAGCCTTGCAGAGCTGAGCTGGCATCCTGCTTGCGTTTTGCATGACTTCTCTTTGCCTAAGTTGCATCCTTTATTTATTCCTCCAAGGCTGTACTGTTCTGTTCTACTGTCCTTGATAAAAATAAAATGTTGTTCTGTTCTACTATCCTTATCAAGTGAATAAAATACTGTTCTGTTCCACTGTCTGTATCAACTGTTGCTATTTTACTTCTTTTTTTCAGCTTTAGCAGACCTGAGTGGGATTGTAGGCAACCAGTGATTTGTAGGCATCTGTGATTCTGTGATTTATTTTATGGCTTCAATATGACACCATGTTGAAACACAAGAATTGAACTCAAAATGTACATAGCCCTCTGCTGTTTATGTGAGTTCTCATTTACCTCAACAGGTTACCTCAGACAATGGTCTGATCTAAAACAAACACCACCAAAAAAGTGCCTCACAAAAGACAATTATGAAGGGACATGTATTCTTTCTTCTCAGATCCTGAGATGCAACCTAGAGGAAGAAGGTCAGTCTCATAGAGAGAGACCTAGACAAGTCACCTAGACTGGCCTATTGGCAAAGAAGAATTAAGATCTCAGAAGCAGACAGGATTTCTGAAATGTGTAAACTGCGTGTTTACATGGAAAATTCACCCCCCGAGGTCAGCTGTGTTACTAGGGCAAATGCTAGTCTTCCATTAGAAAACCGTGGAGGTTGCTTTAATTTCCCCTTCAGTCTTCAGAGACAACATATTGTCCCTTTGCCCTTTCTGCCAGAGTCATCACATCACACCACATCATCTGCTTCCTCCGTAAATAGGTTATTCTGAATTTAATTTATGTGGGAATGGCATTGATGGGGAGCAAGTTAGCACCGGTGTCCATCCGGGATGGCAGGAAGGGCTGATGGGAAGCCCTCTGTTGAATAGCTTGTTGCCTACAGCATACATCCCCATGGGCTGCTGTTGCACCAGTATAGCCAGTAAGAAGTGTGACGGTAGCAATCCTTGCTTAAACAAGACTTGAAGTAGGGCTTGTTTTCTTTCCCTTGCTATTCATTTACATTTTGGATTTGCACAACATTAACTGCTACACAATCACCATAAAAAGTGGGGCCCATGATCATGATGCTTGATTAGCCTGAAAAGAACAAATGTGCAAGTTAGGAAGCTTTTCAGTCACTTCTCCAGAAAATATTATAGACACCATCCTAATCTCAATAATTCTAGCATAAATGAAATCAATATTTGGCTGAGTAGGTGAGCAGTGGGAACTAGGATGATGCACATGGAAATCACCTTCTAAGCAATTGTCACATGGTATTTACTTCTTCTCTCTTTTGGACTGATTCTGAATCAAGCAGCAGCCAAGTCTCTTTATTCATATCTGGTTTTAATTTGAAGCTTTACTTTAAGAAATCAAGGATAAGGAAATACTTACAAACAGATAAATGTTTTTTTCCAGAAGTCTTCAGATAGGATTCTGACCTTCTTTACAGAAACTAGAGGTAGGTACAATCTAGCTACTCACCTGCTTCTGTGCAACCTGGAAATGTCTTCCTTTGACGTGTCACAAAAATGTTTTGTCCAATGTGTAGAGATAAACTGTAAAAAATTGGTAGAGTTACTTTAAAGTAACCCCAGATCTTCTGTGCAAGTCTCAGATTCTCCCACTTCATCTGTAGTTTAATGTCTCAGTCTCTTGCCAGTTTGTAAAAGGCTGTTGCTGCTTTCTACTCCCACACTATGATACTTCATTTCTGCTTGATAAAAGTCTTTCCGGGGCAGACTCTCCTTCATTCCAGCTGAGCATCTGAGTATCAACCTGAGCAGTAAGACTGAGGTACTCTTACAAAAATCAACTACCAGTGCCCCATCCTGTAAGATAATCTGTTATTGATGCCAAGGAGTGGAAGAGGGAGGCAGCCACACATGAAGCTCTAAATAGGCACATTTAAATGGTCAAGACTGCTACACTGGCTTCTGAAATTGTGCAAAGCATTTCACGGTCATGCACAACATCCTTGTCTCTAAACAGGAAAGACATGGATTTGATAGATGGACCACTCTTGAGGTGGATAAGGAATTGGTAGGATGGTTGCTTTCAAAGAGTTGTGGTCAACGGTTCAAAGTCCAAGTGCAGATCAGTGACGAATGGCATTCCGCAGGGGTCAGTATTGGAACTGGTGCTGTTTAACATCTTTGTCAGTAACACGGACAGTGGAAGTGAATGCACCCTCAGCAAATTTGCCAATTACACCAATCTCTGTGGTGCAGTCAACATGCTGGAAGGAAGGGATGCCATCCAGATGGACCTTGACAGACTTGAGAGGTGCGCCTGTACAAAACTCATGAAATTCAACAAGGCCAAGTACAAGGTCCTGCACGTGGGTCAGGGTAATTCCAAGTGCAAATACAGCCTGGGTGGAAAATGGATTGAGAGGAGCCCTGAGGAGAAGGACTTTTGGGGGTGTTGGTGGATGAGAAGCTTGACATGACCCATCAATGTGCGCTTGCAACCCAGAAAGCCAACCATGTTCTGGGCTGCATCAAAAGAAGTTCTGAGCAGCAGGTTAAGGGAGGTGATTCTGTCCCTCTGCTTCATTCCCATGAGACCCTACCTGGAGTATTGTATCCAGCTCTGGGGTCCTCAGCACAGTAAGGACATTGACCTGTTGGAGCAAGTCCAGAGGTGGGCCACAAAGATGATAAGAAGGATGTGTTGCCTTCATCAGCCAGTTTCAACAATGACACAGACATGGTTAAGGGGATAAAAAGGGTTTTACCTTGGTATTTGGGATCCCAGGTACACAACTCAATGGAAAATGCACACTGCATATAACACGGATACAAGTTTTATAGACTTCACAATTTAGCATATCTATCCAGGAATCCTCAATAAGAGACTTAACAAATGAAGTAATGCCCCCTTAGTCTAAAGAATCCCCCTCTGGGATGAGGTCAGAGCCCAGTTTACACAATATGTTCCAGAGAGAAGGCTTCACCCAAGGCTGGAGCCTCAAATTTAAGATAGCACAGGGCATGCTGACCCGACTGAGGATGTTTGGTCTCTCTGCCCAGCAGAACTCCTAAACTAAGCTGGAATATCAGGCTACAGGAATTACAAGCATGCAGGCTAAGGGGTACAAGGGATACATAAAGGGTACAGAAAATATAAAAAAAAAAGGTATTAAAGTATACAAAGGGTACATAAAAAGGAAAGGCAAAAATCATCAGGCATCAGATGGATCACCTTTCCTTTGAGGAAAGGCTGAGAGAATTGGGACTATCCAGGTCTGAGAGAGAAGGGCTCTGGGGTAACCTTCATGTGGCCTTTCAGTACCTGAAAGGAGCCTACAAGAAGACCGGAGAGGGACTTTTTACAAGGGCATCTAGTGACAGGATGAGGTAGAAATGGTTTCAAACTGAGAGTTGGATTAGATTAGATATTAGGAAGAAATTCTTTACTGTGAGGGTGGTGAGACACTGAAACAGGTTGCCCAGACAAGTTGTGGATGCCCCATTCCTGGAATTGTTCAAGGCCAGTTGGATGGGGGCCTGAGCCAACTGGTGTAGTGGAAGGTGTCCCTGTCTATGGCAGGGGTGTTGTAATGAGATCATCGTTAAGGTCCCTTCCAACCTTAACCATTCTATGAATTGTCTAGAATGGTGGTTCTCGCCCATAAGACCACATGCCATGGGTATTCCTGAAGACATGAGCCAGCACAGTAGTTGCTGTGGCCAGTGTGCACTGTCCTGTGTAACCTGAGGGCTGTCCCACAGTGGAACATATAAGTAGCTCTGGGAAAGCACTGGTTTAAACCATGCTGTTTGAATTTGATGTCTTCTTTTTCCTCTCTGTCCTTCCAGGTCAGAAGATTCTTCACCACAGAAGTGATGTCTTAGAAACTGTAGTCCTAATCAATCCCTCAGATGAAGCAGTTAGTACTGAGGTAAGTCAGTCAGAAATACTTTACTGGATGTGTCATAAAAGCTCCATTAAGTGGACAGGTTGAGAGAAACTCCTAATTGCGGACAAAAGGACATGTTAGAAGCAAATATATAAAAAAAAATAAAAAACCTTGATTTTTTCCTGTTTTCCTGGACTTCTGATAAAGCTTCAAAGACATAGGACAGAAACACGCCACTTAGCCAGCACTCATTTCCTCATAACACACCAAATTCTTTCTTGATGAAGTGAAGGCAGTTGTGATGAAACTACAGCTGGTTTTCTTCTGTTCCTCCATTGTTTGGTAGCTCTGGCTGCCTTTTTTACATATGAAAAAGTGCCTGAAAAGAAACCAGGTTCCTTGAGATTAATTTAGGACCTTGAGAAGAATGACCATCTACGTAGTGGTGGATCTAGGTTGATCTATGTGATCTGTCCTTCAAAAACTGCATGACATTATCAATGGACTCTGAAGAGTGCCCCAGAAGAGTTCTGTCACTTCCTCATGAATTTTCTAGAGTAGAGCCAAAGAACTGAGCATATAGCTCAAAGAAAAAATTGACAAATTTAGCTAGTAATATTGAAGGTTGTAAAAATTAATTATATTGCTATCCAGTGCTGAGAAGCACTGACATAGTACAATTTCTTTTGGGAATTGAAATTACTCTGTGTGGTGGTTTGACAGTGGCCAGAGGCCAGGCACCCATGAAATCCACTCACTCACCCTCCCCTGCTACAGCTGGACACATGAGAGAAAATTTAACAAAGGGTTCATGAGTTGAGATAAGGTCCAGGAGAAAACACTCCAAGGGCAAAACAGGCTTATCTGAGAGATATAAAATGAATTTATTACTAACAAAATCAGAGCAGGATAATGAGAAGTAAAATAAGCCCTTAAAAACACCTTCCCCCCACCCCAACCTCTCCCTCCTTCCCACCAACAGTGCAGGGACATCTGGAGTAGGGGTTATGGTCAGTTTATCACCAGTAGTTTCTCTCGCTGCTCAGGGAAACGAGTCATTCCACTGCTGCACTGTGGGCTCCCTACCACAGGAGACAGTTCTCCGTGAACTTCTCCGGCATGGCTTCCTCTCACGAGCAACAGTCCTTCCAAAACTGCTGTAGTGTGGGTCACTTGTCCACAGGGTGCAGTCCTCCAAGGACAGGCTGCTCCAGCCTGAGAGCAGGGCCCCTCTCTCCATGGATCTCCCACAGGATTACAGCCTCCTCCAGGCATCTACCTGCTCCGTTGTGGGGACCTCCTCCACAGGCTGTGAGTGGATCTCTGCATCCCCCTTGGACCTCCACGGACTGCAGGGGGACAGCCTGCTCCACCATGGTACTCACCACAGCCTGCAGAGGAATTTCGGCTTGGGCACCTAGAGCACCTCCTTTCCCTCCTTCTCCCTGATCTTGAGCTGCATGTTTTCTCCCTCTCACATATTCTCACTCCTACTCTGGCTGGAATTAAAACTGCACCACAAACTTTGTTTTGATGTCTTTTTAAATATGTTATCACAGAGGCATTACCAGCATCTCTAATTGGCCCAGCCTTAAACAGCGGCAAATCCATCCTCAGAGCCATCAGGGATTTGCTCTGCCATATGTGGTGGAAGCTTCTAGTAGCTCCTCACAGAAGCCACCTCTGTGGGCCCCCCCACTACCAAGAACTAGGCTGTGCAAAACCAACACACTCTGCTTGCAGTACTTTGTAAAAAACTATATTTATTTCCGACATGAAGTGATATCAAACACAAACAGGAAGAAACTTTCATGGTTTGACCCCAGTCAGTAACTAAGTACCATATTGTTAGGATCCGATTATTAAAAGATGCCTCTGCCTGAATTAAGGTGCAAATGAGACCATATGCCAAAGTGACTAGTACAGATTTTATTTAACAGTAAATGGGGGGGGGAGGGGGAGAAAGAGAGCAAGACAGATTAAGTAGAGAGATAGCCACACCACGTGAGTCCCTGCGGCATCCTGCTGGCCTTTTCCCTTCTAGTCTTCTCAGTGGTAGGAATCTACAAGTTTTCTTCTGGACATACCACTTTTATACAGTCCAAGTCCCAGGTATTGACAGAGCATAAGTTGGTGTTCCCACAACTTGGGCTGGCATGTGTATAAGGACTACCTTCCTTTCTCACAGTTTGCCATGGTGGGAATTTTTGTCCAAATAGGTTACCCACATCTGCCTCATCAGGCCTGGCATCTTCTTTTTCTTGACACCTGTGCTTATCACAAGTTTTCACAGTGCAATTTTGTCCAGTGTCCTAGTTCCAAACCTTTACCTCCATTTAGGCCTGGAAAAACCACCTTCCTGTTTGCCATCTGTGCCTGTTTTGGTGGCTTATCTTATGGGAACTTCCTTCTTTGACAGTGTTTTGAGACATTTCATTACATTCTTTAAGTCTTGACACATGCAGCCACTCACTCACTCCACTCTGGGGGAAAGAGAATCCTCAAAAAAAGTAAGCCTCATGGATAGAAATAAGAACAGTTTAATAATGAAACAAAATAAAATGCATAAAATAATTTAAAAATATAATAGTAACAATAATAAAGTATGAAAGGAGGGAGAAGAATAATAAACCCAAGAGAAAGTGATGCACAATACAATAGCTCATCATCTGCTGACCAATGCCCAGTTAGTCCCCTCCTGGCCAACTCCCCCCAGTTTATATACTGAGAATGACATTCTATGGTATGGACTATCCCTTTGGTCAGTTCAGGTCAGCCACCCCAAACTGCAGTCTCTATTCCTACACCACTCAAGTGGATGTACTACAAGATGGGGACTGGAGGAGCAAAGTCCCTCCCACTGTAAGAGAACACTAGGTCTGTGATGGCCTAAGGAACTTGAACATAGGTAAGTCTATGGGGCCTGATGAGATGCATTCCAGAGTCCTGAGAGAATTGGCTGATGTAGTAGCCAAGCCACCCTCCATGATATCTGAAAAGTCATGGCAGTCAGGCGAACAAGAAAAAAGGAACCCATCTTTAAAAAGAGTAGAAAGGAGGACCCCAGGAACTACAAAACTCATCATTGTGCCTGGGAAGATTATGGAACAGATCCTCCTAGAAGCTATGCTAAGACATGGAGAACAGGGAGGTGAGTTGAGAAAGCCAGCACAGCTTCACCAAGAGCAAGTCCTGCCTGACCAACCTTGTGGCCTTCTATAATGGAGTGGCTGCATCAATGCGAACGGTACAGATGTCATCCAACTGGACTTCTGTAAGGCTTTTGATACAGTCCCTCACAACATCCTTCTCTCTAAATTGGAGATATGGATTTGATGGGTGGACTGTTCAGTGGATGAGGAGCGGCGCCGCTGCCAACCAAACTGTAACCTCGCCAGAGAGAGAGTTTTCTATAAGGCGTCACTAGGTTTGGACTGGGCTGTGTTGTTGCTATATTTATTGTTACTGTTTTCACCTTGTTATATATATTATATATAGTAAAACTGTTATTCCTTTTTCCCACACTCCTGCCTGAAAGCCCGTGATTCTTTTTTCAAAAGCTATAATAATATTCGGAGGGAAGCGGGGAGTCATATCCACCACTCCAAGGGGGTCCCTGCCTTCATTAGCAAATACCTGTCTTTTCAACGGGGACAGAATTTGGCGCCCACGCGGGGCTCAAGGGCACAGAGAGGAAAAAGGGGGGCAAAAGGAATAACAGTTTTTGGGTGAGCTATTCTTTGTTCAGGTGTAGGAACTTTACTAAGTGTCATCATGTGGTCTAGCATACCTTGGTTTGGGTGGCACATACTCGGCCGTATTTTTCCATTTGCAGCTCCTTCCTGAACATGGGTCCTTTGACTAAGGCCACAGTGGCCATTATTCAATTCACGCAATGGGTGATAAGGTGAGGAATTCGTGGTTTTTAACTTTCTCTGGGACAGCAGGCACATGGATACAGGGCTATCACACACTAAGTGCATGCTTCTGGAGTTGGGTTAATAAGGTACCTACTTGAGGAATAACACCAGGGGAATCATTCTCCCAACCCTTCAACCATTTATTTGGGCTACTCCATCAGCATTCGAAGGTCATTTCTCCCTAGATGCCAACTACATGATGCTAATATTGCATATTCTGTTTAACATTGAAGGAATGGTGAACTGCCTTGGGCAACCACTCTAACATCTCCCCAGAGACCAGGGATGCTGCACGGAGACCAGGATGATACCATGGAGACTAGGGATGGTGCCACGGAGACCAGGGACGGTGTCACGGAGACTAGGGATGGTGCCACGGACCAGGGATGCTGCTCCAGAGGCTAGGGATGCTGCTCCAGAGGCTAGGGATGCTGCTCCAGAGGCTAGGGATGCTACCACAGAGCCTGACCACACCAAGCCAGACCTGTCCCACTGCCTGACCCTGCTGAACAACCTACATCAGAAACTAAATGCCAGAGGGTGAAGGTACTGGTGGAGGAGATATGCCACCCAGAGTGGGTGAAGGTACTGGTGGAGGAGATACACCGCCCAGAGTGGGTGGGGGTACTGGTGGAGGAGATGCGGGAGATGCACCAGGGGCTGAGGGAATACGTCTTCCCAGCTGGCGGCAAACCCTCTCCCTGCTCCAAAGAGGAAGGGGGTGATGGCACAGCAGTGGAACCCACGGACGTTACACCTGTCCAGGTTCTGGCTGAACCGCAAAGCCAACCACAACCAGCTGCAGTAGCCCCTGTGCAGAGGAAGAAGTATAAAACCAAATCGGTACACTCAGCTAATGATGATGGGGAACCAGGGTCCTCACAACCAGCAGGAGAGACAGAGCCAGAAATAATCACTGAGACCCTGTCGTATGACACCCTCTGCAAGGTGCAAAGACATCGAGAAAAAAGCAGGCGAGGCTTGGTCAACCTGGTTACTTCGGGTTTGGGACCTTATGGGCTCAAGTGTGCAATTGGATAATGGTGAGGCAAGGCATTTGGGAGGCTTGACCCAAGATGCAGGTATTAATCAGGTATTTGTGAAGGAGCCAGGGCCCTTTTCTCTCTGGGAGCGGCTCTTAATGAGTGTAAGAGAGAGGTTTGTCCACAGAGACAGGGTGCAGGACTACCATCGTAGAATGCCCTGGAAGACCGTTGAGGAAGGGATCCAATGGCTCAGAGAAGTAGGAGTAATGGAGGTGCTCTTTGGAAGGGACGGGCAGCATCATAATGATCCTGATCAGGTCAGGTGCACCGAACAAATGCTATGGAATCTGGCAAGTCATGGGCCATCTCAGTATGCCACCTTCATTGCCACGATTAATGCTGATGAAAACTGAGAGACAGTGGGTTCTGTAGCCAACAGGCTCCGGTATTACGCGAGTATGATCAATAGCCAAATGCAGGCTCACGTCTCTGCTGTGGTTAAAGACCTCCAAGAGGAGTTGAAGGAGATGAAACAAGAGATGAAGGAGATGAGGAAGAACAGTGTGGCACCAGTGCAGCTCTCAGGCCCCAACACCAGAGTCTGACGTCCCCCAGCAAGGGAAAGAGGGTCCACCCCATGAACTGAGATGTGGTTCTTCTGTGTCTGTGTGACCAAGGGGAAGACATGAGTAAGTGGGATGGGAAACCCACTTCTGCCCTGGCAGCCCGGGACGTCAACTCAAAGGGGAAACACTAGCGAAGGCGGCCTTCTAAAAGGAAAGTAGCTTCAGCTTCCCACAGACCAACCCATCTAGATGCAATGGAGGGGGACATGAATGTCGTGATCCTTGGATGACCTGTGGGTGGGCTCATGAAAGGGCATGATATCCAGGAGTTAGAGGGCCCTGCTCTGGCCAGGGTAGAGGCATGGGAATAACCGTGTCTTCTTGGACGTGTGGATCGATGGCCTGGCACATAAGAGCCACAAAATACGACCAGCATTGGTTGACACGGAGCGCAGTTACCCTCAGTGCCATCGGGGCACCTGGGCGCAGAAACCATTTCTATTGCGGGGGTGACAGGGTGATCACAGGAGTTGACTGTGTTGGAATGCTGAGGTGAGCCCTAGACTGGAAGCGGTAGGCCAACAACACTCCATTGTGACTGTCCAGAGCCCCATGCTTCGGGCATAGATTTCTCCGGAATTGGTTTTTCAAAGACCCAAAGGACACTCAAATGGGCTTTGATGAATAGCTGCTGGTGAGCGTAGAGGCAGCATCAGAGAGCTGAACACCTTGCCTGGACTATCGAGAACCCTGTCTGCAGTGGTACTCTGAAGGTGGAAGAGCAGCACGTTCCAGTCGCCACCCCAGTGCATCGCCGGCCAGTAGCTGGACGAATCAGATCCCGTGATCCCATCCATAAGCATGATCCGAGAGTTGAGGAGCAGGGTGGTCAGCAAGCCACTCAGCGCTTCAACAGCCCCCATCTGGCCCGTAGGCAAGTTCTGAGGGAGAATGGATACTTGATCTGTGAGACCATGTAGTGTAATGATAGTGACCCCCGCGCTGCAGCGCTGCCGTGCCGGAACATTGCTGGGAGCTCCAGTACGACAGCTGGAGTCCAAAGCTATGCGAAGTGGCATGCCACCACTGACATCGCCATGCCTCGTTTTCTCCATTCTCCGCAGCAGAGTGCAGGCCTCAGTTTGCTTTCACCATGGAAGGGTGTTTGTAGTAACACTGGAACGGCTGCCCCAGGGGTGGAACCTGTCCCACCATCTGCCATGGGTTCGAATATAGGCTGCGCCTGGAAAGGGTGAGAGCTACCAGAACATCTTCAGTAATATGATGACATCATTGTGTGGGGACACGCAACAGAAGTATTTGAAGAAAGGGCGAAGATCATCCGATTCTCCTAGACCGCTTTGCCATAAAAAGGAGCAAAGTAGAAGGGACCTGCTCGAGAGATCCATTCTGGGGGTAAAGTGCAAGGATGGACGGCGTAGTTCCCACCGAGTCATCAATAAGATCACGTCCATGTCTCCACCGACCGAGCAAACAGGAGACCGGCTTTCCTGGTGCCATTGGTTTTTTGGAGGATGCACATCCGCTGAATAACAGCCAGATCGTGAGCCCCTCTCTAGGTGACCGCCAAGGTAGCCGACTTTCCCACTGGGGCCCTGAACAGTAAGCTTTGCGATTTTTTATCAAGAGGAATCGCTAGCTTCTAGTAACGCTGGCCAGGTCAGACAGGACACGAGGTGAGGAACGGCTCTACACTGCGCCGGGAGAAATGCGGTCTGTTCTGGAGACTTTGGGCAAACGGTGTCTCGGAGACTCGGGGGCCGGCCACTGGGATCGTGGAGCCGAACGCTACCGCGGGTCTGCAGGCAACACACCCAACAGAGAGGAGATTTTGGCAGCTCTGAGGAGTTCCAAGCTGCGTCAGAAGATGATTGGCACTGCAAGCAAACTCTCCTGCACCCCGATCCTACTGGACGGTGGATGTTTAAAAGGAAGAGTGTTCCCCACCCCTCACTGCCTACCGATGCCTACCTGGGAGCAAGATGGATTGCTCGTCATTAGCTCAGCGCGCCTACCGCATTGGAAACCGAATCGCCCTTGGCGATCCTGGAAATAAATTACTTGGCCCTGAAGCTGAAAACTTTGATCTGCTGGACTGAAGAGGGCAAGAACAAGTGAGCACTGTGCTCAAGATAGCTCCCACGTGTCTACAACCAATGGTCCAGTATGAAGAAAACACTAACGCCTCTTTTCCTAGATGCTCCAGTCGCATCTGTCGGGATGAACCGAAAGTGGGAAAGAGCACGTGTGGAGCCCACACAGGACAGTGCACAGGCCCACAGAAGGGTAGGATGGTGTGATCGAGTCAATTTGCTGGAACTAAGCATCCAGCTGGCTGACATTGCTGAGAGGGAAAAAGTGCGGCCAAAGCCTCTCACCTTAAAACCGATTTCATGGTAGTGGCCAATTGCCCTGTGGGAGATGAGCTGGACAGATGGAAAAGGCCACTTGGTACGTAGAGGAAAACGATTTGGGTGCTGGAAGAGTGGCAAAGACATTGCTGCCCGGGGCAGAAGCTCCCGTGAAATCCACCATGTAGCTGCCCCATGTCCCAAGATTTGGGCTAATGAGGAGGCACCGGAACAACGAGCAGTAGATCAAGCTGCAAGATAGAGGTTGTCCCAGTATTGACGCGGTATTGGCAATAAGGGGTGAAGTTGGTTCCGTCAGCTCGTGGGCCCTATGATGCTCCAGGCACCGGGCAGAGATGCGACATTATAATGTGGGCATGAGACCGAGGGGTGTGGATCTAACCATGGATAGTAACTCCCAGGTTAATCATGACTGTGAGACATGCGCTCCATCAGCAGGCCAAACGGGGTAAGCTCCTG